>JAJOOG010038325.1:0-10772 GCA_029582565.1 Solanum infundibuliforme
TGGGCTCTTGTGATTTGGGCTTTGTACAAGACTGTTTTTGTGCTCCATTTCTATCTTCATCAGTGGGAGCATCGGAGGAGACATTTATTCCGGCAACACCCCCCCTCAAGTGGGAGGCCGGTGAACGAACTCCCAACTTGCCAAGCAGAAAACGATGCAAAGGTCCTGCAAGGGATTTGGTGAACAAGTTGGCCAGCTGGGTAGAAGATGGGATAAAGGTCAAAGAAATCAGGCCATCGAGCAGTTTCTCGCGGACGAAGTGGCAATCAAGCTCAATATGCTTCGTCCGTTCGTGAAAGACAGGATTTTTAGCAATGTGGATTGCAGCTTGATTGTCACAGTGGAGGGGAATGGGTAAAATAGGTGGAGCACTGAGATCATGAAGGAGACGGACAATCCAAGTAATTTCAGCCACCAAGCGACGCATTGAGCGATACTCAGCTTCAGCAGAGGAGAGAGCGAGCACTGGCTGTTTCTTGGACTTCCATGAAACTGGACAACCCCCAAGACTGAGAAAAAAACCACTGACTGAGCGTCTCGTATCGGAACAGGATGCCCAATCGGAATCGCAAAAAGCAAGGATCTGAAAAGACGAAGTGGGACGCATAAAAAGACCAAGTCCGGGAGTACCGGCAACATAACGAAGAGTATGAAAAGCAGCATCTAAATGGCCAGAATGAGGAGATTGCATGTATTGACTGAGAGTCTGGACAGCATAAGACAGATCAGGTCTTGTGTTAGTCAAAAAATTCAACTTTCCAAGAAGTCGCCGATAAAGTAGAGGATCAGATAGAAGAGAACCAGAGGTGGAAGATAGCTTCAAATTAGGATCCAAAGGGGTGGAAACAGGTCTGCAAGAGAGACAATCAAACTCTCGGAGGAGTTCAAGAGCAAATTTCCGTTGAGTAATCACTAACCCGTCTTGTTCCTTTACTAGTTCCATCCCAAGAAAGTAGTGAGCTTCACCCAAATCTTTAATGCGAAATTCAGAATGCAAAAACCTTTTAATCTCAGAGATTTCTGTTGTGTTGTTACCACTTAGCAGGATGTCATCAACATAGACGGCAATGATAGTGATGAGGTCGCCAGACACTTTAAAGAAAAGGGAGTAATCATTGAGAGATGAGGAGAAACCTCTGGTTGCAAGAGCTGAAGAAAGACGGGAGTACCATTGACGTGAAGCCTGTTTGAGACCATACAAGGATTTACGGAGTCGACACACAACATCAGGTGAAGGCAAAGCAAGACCAGGAGGATATTTCATATATACTTCCTCGTGTAGATCACCATGGAGGAAGGCGTTATTGACGTCCAACTGGTAAACTATCCAATTCCGTTTGATAGCAATGGTCAGCAAACATATCACAGTGGTCATTTTGACCACTGGGGAAAACGTTTCAGTGTAATCGATCCCTTCACGTTGTGTGTCACCGCGGATAACAAGACGAGCCTTTAACCTCTCCAAACTTCCATCAGACTTTAATTTTACTTTAAAAACCCATTTGCAGGCTAAGGACTTCTTGTGAACTGGCAGCTGAACAAGATCCCAGGTGTGATTGGAAGTCAAGGCCTCTAATTCGGACTCCATCGCAGCCTTCCAACCAGGATGCATCAAAGCTTGTCGGTAAGATGTAGGCTCAGAAATATGACAAATAGAAGATATGGTATTCTGATTGTGAGATGTTAGAGCAGAAAAAGAAGAATGATAAAATGGAATGACAGAAGGATTAGGAAATATAACAGAGAAAGCGTGGTCACAAATATAATCTGAAAGGTACCTAGGTTTTACATGAACCCTGTGTGATCTGCGTGGAGGCTCCTCTGTAGCTGAGGGTGATACTTCATCCTGTAGGATAGAACTAGTAGGAGATAATAGAGGATCCGGAGGAGATGAAACCTCTGGAAAAAAAGAAACATTAATAGAAGGTTGAACATGTGCTGGAGGGGGAATAAAATCATCAGGGAGAGAAAAAGAGGCTGGAAAAAGTTTTGACATAGGGGTAGGATACGAAAAAGGAAAAACAGTCTCTACAAATTTCACATTTCTGGAAACCAGCATTTTCCCAGATTGTAAAATAAGAACTTTATATCCTTTTTGACCAAGAGGGTAACCAAGAAAAATGCCTGGGAGAGCTCTAGGAGTGAGCTTGTCCCTCTGTCTAGCAAAAGTGGAGCAAAAACAAAGACAACCAAAAGGCTTCAAATAGGAATAATCAGGGTCCTTCCCAAAAAGGACTTGATGAGGAGATAGGCCATGAAGAACAGATGAAGGAAACCTGTTAATTAAGTGAGTTGCAGTGAGAATCCCTTCCCCCCAAAACTTTTTAGGAGCATGAGATTGGAAAAGAAGAGCTCTACAGGTTTCTAATAGATGTCGATGTTTTCTTTCCACAACGCCATTCTGTTGTGGTGTTTCTACACAACAAGTTTGATGAATTATCCCTTGAGAATAGAAGAAATCTTTGTGTTCTTGGCCTGTACCTAGCTCATAAGCATTGTCAGACCGGATCACTTTTACTTTGGTGCTAAATTGTCTTTCTACAAGAGTTAAAAAGGATTTCAGGATTGGAAAAGCATTAGATTTGGTAGCAAGTAAAAAAGTCCAAGTGTGTCGGGAAAAATCATCTACCACTGTGAGGAAATACTTGTCTCCATTGTAAGTAGGTATTTTATAAGGTCCCCAAGTATCTATGTGTATTAAATCAAAACAATGTGTAGTGGAAATGAAACTTGTAGGAAAAGGTGGTTTACTTTGTCTTGCCATGGGGCAAACATCACAAGGGAATTCTTTGCCATTATGTAAAGAAGCAGGCAAATTTTTTAATTTTTTCATTGCAGTATAGGGTAGGTGACCAAGTCTACAATGCCATAGTTTGCTGAGATTATGTACAGAAACAGAAGAGCTTTTATTCAAACTTGAATCAGTATCACAAACAGGACTCAAGAGGACTGGGCACACTGCCCTTTCATAACTAGACTCAGAAAATAAAGGAAAAGATCCTAGAGAACTAGATTCAGATTTATTCTTAATAGGACTAAGAACTTGAACATGAAAATTTGTTGAAGGTGTATCTAAGGCAGAAATATAATCCCTCAGCATGTAGAGTCCTCCAACAGCATCACCAAAAACTGGTTCCTTCCTCAGAGAAGGTTCCTGTAGAATACACCCATCTTTAGTAAATAAAAGATCAAGGTCAAGTTGTTTGATCAAAAGACTTACAGAGAGTAGATTATGAGCAAAATCTGGTACATAAAGAACTCCATGTAGTGTTAGGTTAGGATTTAAAATCAAACTACCCATGGAAGAAGCCTTTACCTGTTGTGAATTGGCTAGATTGATGAAAATAGGAAAAGGTAAAGGGGTTACATTTTGTAAAAGATGTTTGTTAAACGTCATGTGCTGAGTAGCACCCGTGTCTAAGATCCAAGAAGAATTAGTGATTTTGGAAAGAAAAGAAGTGAAGAGTAAACAAGCATGATTTATACCAGTTGGTTTAGCCTTAACAGAGTTTTCAGAATTAGTTCCTTCAGAACCTCCATGCATAGTTTGAAACATGTGAATCAATTTCTCACACTGCCCTCTAGAGAAACCTTGTCCTGCAATCAAGGTAGAAACAACATCTGCTGAGATATCTGAAGCAGTAGTTTGTGCTGTCATAGCTGCATTCTCTGATTGTGTTCCTTGCTTCTTTTGTTTATTGATCTTGTAGTGTGCAGGGTATCCAATCAACCTGTAGCAATTTATCTTGAGGTGTCTTGTCTTCTTGCAGTACCTGCAGAATTGTTCATCTTTGTTTTCTCCTTGAACAGATGAAGTTGTTGGTTTCTGATTCCCTGAGTACTTTTGTGGAGTCCATCTAGGTCCTCCAGCGTTTAGAAAAGCAGAAGATTCTGTAATAGAGACAGAATTAGAGTGTACCTCCTTTTGGCTTTCTTGATGCAAAATGATGGAGTAAGCTTGCGCAGTACTGGGAATAGGCTTCATCATCAGTATATTCCCTCTCACATTACTGTAAGCTTCGTTTAGACCCATGAGAAATTGTATAAGTTTTTGGTCTTCATTCATTTTTATGTTGTGTATCTTTGCTCCACACTTACAATTGCAATTACATATCATGAACGTGCTTAAAACCTTCATTTGATCCCATTGCCTTTTAATTTTAGTAAAGTATCCTGCGACATCACTTGTTCCTTGGCTGATATTGTTTAGATCTCTTTGCAGCTGAAAAAGTTTGGTCCCGTCTGCTTGACCATACCTCTCTTCAAGCTCATTCCATAATTCCTCAGCAGTTTGTGAATAAATCACACTCTCACTGATGTCCCTGCTGAGAGAATTGAGGAGCCAAGCAAGCACCATATTATTGCATCTTCTCCACTGTTCAAACAAAGGTGAATCTGGTGAGGGAATGGGACAAACCCCAGTGATGAATCCTAGCTTATTTTTTTGCAGAAAGAGAGATGAGAACTCCTCTTCTCCAGTTTCCATAACTAGATCCATCAAAACTCACATTCAGAAGGTTGGTTCCTGGATTATCAGAAGGGGTCAAATAGTATGGATGACACACATCAAGTTGAAGTGATGTAGTCAATGAAGGATTAACCACACCAACTGGTGGTTCATTAACCGTGTTACCATCTTCAGCAATTGAATTTGCTGCCATGGTGAAATAAAAATAAATTATGTTGCTTATAGCAAAGGCTTTGATACCATGAAAAAATCTAAATAAAGAGAAGAGATTATGCAGAAAGCTTGCTTTCCATTTCTTGTATGTTTATCCTGTACAGCTCTATCTATTTATACAAAACAAAAACCTAATCCAGAACCTTCTTTCTGTAACAAACTTTGTAACAAACTCACTAAAGAAAATTAGAAAAGAAAAGATAAATACAATTATTTATTTACAGCTGTGTAAATAGAAAATACACTTAAGAGATTTTATCTAAGTGTGAATAAGTTTTGGGCTTTGGACGAGTATCTTGTATCAGCTTGGGCTCTTGTGATTTGGGCTTTGTACAAGACTGTTTTTGTGCTCCATTTCTATCTTCATCAGTGGGAGCATCGGAGGAGACATTTATTCCGGCAACAAATACATACATACATATATATATAGAAACACAGTCAAGGCCAAGAGGATTGAGTTTCGATAGGAGTATCGCGTTACTACTTCGTTTTGCATCGATTTTCTCAAGCTTCACTCGAGTCTGAGGTTCTGCCCGGAATTCTCGTCCGTCGTTCGTGTTCGAGTCTCGTGGTGAAGATCGTTTCCTTGCTCGTTTGTATCCCAGTTGCTGCTCATCAAAAGGTATACAACTCTCAACTCTCGCATTTGTTTAGATTCCAATAGATGTTTGAGATCTGAGTTGTATTATGTATTGGTGTGATTCGATTGTTTGTGTATAAATGATAAGAGGTTAATTCTTTGTTGGCTGTGGTTCTCGTTTTGTTTTATTCTTGACTCTCATAGCTTTTCAAAACACTTCTTTCACAGTTTATTCTCTCAAAATGTAAGACATTTAAGTATTGGGGTTTTAAGAATATTAAGAGCGACTGGAAATTTTGAATCTCTTGAAATAGTGAGAATTTGACTTCGGTACTTCGTTTGGAGTTTGGTATCTCCTTCACGTCTTGTTTGATTCCGAGTGGTATGAAATGAGCACTTTGTTGATCTCTATGGCTTCATCCTTACGTTATCCTTTATTTCGACTTCCGTACTTTTGTTCGAAAGTCTGTTTGGTTTAAATTTCTAACCGACCATCATGTTATTGATTTCACTGTCTTAGTTAAATGTATAAATCCGATTTATAGCTTTTTTAAGCCTAGTTTTCGTATTGTTTTGAATCATATGATTGTCTTGTTGTAATTAGTATGCCTAATACGTCTTCAAGCATGAGATGCTCTCTTTCTAGTTTGTCATTGTTAGTGTAGTTGCGTTTTCATTCTGATGGCTTGGCTTCCTCTGTTTATTGGATCCCTTTGTCGCCTTACTGCTTGAGCGATATGTTAAACCCGCTTCCGTGCTTTCGTTTTACTTATTGTTTTGATGCAAAATTTGCAGTTGAGTTTTAAAATGTAAGATTTCCGCTAATGATTCAGATTTTCATGACTATCTGTGTTGCATTGAATCCAATGATACCATTTCCAACTAAATAAAAAATGAATATGTTTGTATGATTGGTATTTATTATTATTACTTAAAATTGGTCTAAGTGTTTTTATTCAAAATCGGGGGGGCCATTTGTTAATTATGGTTTAGCCATTTTTGCTTAAAAATAATAATAAAAAATATGTATGGAATTCTCAAGCGGTATATTAAAAGGTTAAGTCGATAGCATCTCATCTCCTCATTTGATCTTACGTCATTATTATTATTCTTGGTTTCATGTGATATGTCTTTAGATAATATTTAGGAGTTACTTGTTATGCATTAATTTTTATTTTTTATTTTATCTTATTTGTTTTTTACTTGTCATATCATTCTATCTAGTTTATACATATAAACGATAATTATAGGAATCCTTTGTTGACTCCCCATTATTTGATTTTCCTTATAGAATCGCTACAATATTGGTAATTAAGTTATGTTAGTTTGATCACTGTAGTGTTAAACTTGCTAAGTCATTTATCTCTTAGTCTTATTGGTTTAAAATATAGTATTAATCTCATTTGATAACAGTTTCTATGTGTACTCCAGAGTTCTGCCTTAAGTGCTTAACATTTGTTCGCTGCCTGCATTCTCAACAATTCATTTAATCAATGTCAATTTAAAGGTATATGCATGAAAATGGAGAGTGGACCGAGGTCAAACTAGAATTTGTTCACGATTTGCATATCACATTTCTTTGTTTATATTCTAGTAAGTATTTGTGAATGTGTATCAGAATAACTTTATCCATTTTTCTCATTGTAGCTAGCGACGAGTAGTGATTATTAGATTAGTCCTTAATATCTTATTATGATTTTGTCGTATTGAGTTGTTAGTCGCCTTAATGTTATTCATTTTTTAGAAAATGTGTTAGAATTTTCTCGTCCCATGCTAATATGATTTTATTTGTCTTTGTATGTGAAATCCGCCCGAGTTCGCCATGAACTCTTATCTTCCCTATTGCATTTCGGGAGAGCCGCGAAGGCTCAAGTCTTTTTTTTATATATCCGAGTCAGCCAGATATTAAAATCGACGAACAGGTCTCGAAATTGAAAGAAAAGCGGAGCAAATCGGGAGTTGAAAAAGATTGGGCCAAAGCCTACCTTTATTTATTCGGAATTGTATTTTGTTATTATTGGGCCTAAGCCCTTGCCATTTTACTTACTATTACTTGTTAGTTCCTAGGACAGGTGGAGAAATTGGGCTTAAGGTCCAAAAGAAAGATATTTATTTCATGTTAGACTAGGACAGGTGCAGGTGACTCAAATGGGCCGAAAGCCCAAAATGAAAGTGGGCCCAAATATTGGCCCAGGCGGACAGAAAAACCAAATTTGGGCCCAAATCTCTTTCCCTCCCCTCTTTGTTGTGTTTATGTGCTCGTTAATATTTTCCACTAACCTTAAGGTCGAAAATTCAAATCCCCAGAAGACACCCATTTTGAATTAATCACTTAACTAAGTTATTCGTCTTTACTTGACTTAGAAAATAAACAAACAAACAATTTTACAAAAATACCTCACTTAGATAATATGTCAACATTTCCTTTTTCTCCCTTAAAATGGTCCTAAATAGTTTAATTTTGCAATTCAAACTAAATTACAGTTAATTCAGCCAAATAAGTAATCGTTGGATAACCGCATTAGCGGGTGTTCTAGGTGCTTTAAAACCCTTCCTAGAACACTAATATGGACCCCCGAACCCCCTTATATTTTCAAATTGATTCCCTGTTTGATCGATTGAAAAAACAGTTTTCTTGATTTTTCTTTAAAAATTAAGTGGCGACTCTTAAAATCAGTCTAAATTATTTTCCAAATAAAACAAATATAATGAGTCTCCCATTATAGATCTTTTAGGAGATTTTCAACGAGCCTTCACTATTGTCAAGTAACAGTGATACATAAAGTGATTCAAATCATTAAATTAATGTTAGTCCTTATATTTAATAATAAATAAAAACTCCAACATTATTCCATTGGATAACATCAACTTACTCATAATATTTTTTCATCCATAAGATATCTCAATTCATTAGATAAATTATCCTGATTATTAATTATGTATATGGTCATTTTTAAAGCATTAAATTTATTATATTAAAACGTGAATTAATAAAAATATCATTTTATTAATTGTTCCTTATATAATGCACCAAGTCAATACATCCTCTAGTTCACATTTTAAGTGAATTGTTGGGGATTTACGCTTTTTAAAAAAAATATTAAGGACATAAATTTTATATTAAAAGCTATGCATAATTATATTTTTATTATTTTCAAAATAATCTCCTAAAAAATATAAAGTAATAAAAAATCCACTGAACAAAAGAAAAATGTGGAAAAAAAGTCTCAATAACTTTCTAATACGTTAAATAGTTCATTTATTTTGAACTATAAGAAAAACTCAACAATGCACTTAATTTGAATTAAAGTACACTAGACAAGTATGAAAAATATTGCATACATAATAAATATTTTTAGTTTAAAATCATAATTTTTTATTAATTTATGTACTTGTTTATTTTTTAAACTTCATGCCTAATCAAATTAATACGGGTAAGAAGTTGACTGACCCGTTTCTTCCAAGCGGATCCGGTATGATACCCGACCGATCCGTTGGCGCTTAAACCCTCTGAAAAAACCTAGCTTGTATGGTGGGCGCTGATGACCTATTGTCTTCTCTTTTCCCCTTTCACTTCTCATCTTCTTCATTGCCCCTTCACCAATCAGTCGAAAAAACTCTTCACAAAAAGCTGTAATCTTTAGCTCCGGAGATGCTCGAAGTTCATCGGAGCAGCTCAGTTGAGTGGAAGCCATCACCGGTGGTAGCATTAGCTACCAGCGCCGACGATTCTCAAGTCGCCGCCGCACGTGAGGACGGTTCTCTTGAGATTTGGCTTGTTTCTCCTGGATCAGTCGGCTGGCACTGTCAGCTTGTACGTACTTGTATTTTGCTTATATTTGTATGTTTCTTCGGGTTATTATGGCAATTGAAGTTTTGGATTTGTTTTTGTGGTTAGACAATACACGGGAATCCAAATTCTAGGGTTTCTTCGCTGGTTTGGTGTCGGTCGGGCTCCAGTGGTTCGCCTGCTGGACGGTTGTTTTCTTCCAGTATTGATGGATCAGTTTCTGAATGGGACCTTTTTGATTTGAGACAGGTGTGTGAAAAAAAAATCTTTGCTTTTAATTGTTTTTGTTGAATGGCATTGCAAATGTTGAGCTGTTTATTGCTGTACTCTGGAGAATTCCTACTATTCTAAGCTATTTTTATTACCAGTAAGTAGCGCATGCTTGGATAGAGTTGCAATTGCAATGCTTACCAGAAATCTTAGAGACCATTGTAAGGGAATGGGGCGGAATTAATTATTAGCTCCGGTGTAGGAGGTAGGATGAAAAGAATGTACCTTTTAACATAGAAATGAAGGCCTAGTGAAAGTTGACTACCGTGAAAGACAGACATTTTTGGCATTTTGTTGTGCCCTTTGTCGTTATTTAATCACTTTATGCTTTGTTTGATGTGAATCAAGTAATGTTATTGTTGCTATGGTTGTTTGCAGATTGCGCTAGATTCTATTGATGTTGCAATATGGCAGATGGCTGTGGAGCCATGCAGTAATTCACAGCTGAATCAAAAGCAGTCTCCCAAGCATTTTGAGAATGGTCATGTTAATCATAGAAATAGTGAGAGCAGTGATAGTGACAGCAGTGAAAGCGAAGATGGTGATGACTCTGTAGAGCTTCACGAGGATCATGCTAGTGATAATAGCCGAATAGCATTTGCTTGTGATGATGGCCGTGTAAGAATCTATATAGTCGATGATGATAAAAATTTAACTTTCAAAAGATCATCACCAAGTGTCAAGGGTGAGACAGCTACCCTTAAGAGTCACAGCACATATGTGAATGTCACTTGGTATTATAGAGTTGTATTTTTTTTTTTTGCAGGACGTACATTGAGTGTCACTTGGAGTTCTGATGCAAATAGGATATTTTCTGGGAGTAGTGATGGGTATGTTTCATTTTTGAATATAGCCTACCAGTTGATTTCTAATGAAAACTCAAAAAAGACAGAGAGGTTGAGGCATGAAATTACTTTTTTATATTATGTCCACGGTGAGTTTCTGATGGAAGTTGTTTCTTTGCAGGGTTATAAGATGCTGGGATGCCGAAGTCACTCATGAAATCTACAGGATATCAGTTGGTCTTGGAGGGCTGGGTAGTGGATCTGAATTATGCATATGGTCACTACTTGCGTTGAGGTGAAACTTAAATTGGAAATGCTTGCATTAAATATATGTGAAGAAAAGAAGTTCATTTCTGCTGTTACCTTTGTCGAAAAGAAGTTCATTTCTCCCCTTTTTTAAGAATGTTCTGTATGATGTTCCAATTTTTCCTTAATTTTATATTGTTTCCAGATGTGGTACCCTCGTCAGTGCTGATAGTACCGGGAGTGTTCAGTTCTGGGATACCCAACATGGGACTCTTGTGAATGCACTTTCCAATCATAAAGGCGACGTAAATGCTTTAGCAGCATCTCCCAGCCATACTAGGGTGTTTTCTGCTGGCTCTGATGGTCAGGTATATAAATGTCAACCCCTAGAAAAAGAAAACTTTCGGTTGGAGTTGTAGG
>JAJOOG010038326.1:0-13628 GCA_029582565.1 Solanum infundibuliforme
TTTATTATTTAAAAATTATAAAAAGTAACTAAAATTACTTTAAAATAACTTGGAAAATATTTTGAATTTTATAAAGCTAATTATTTCAAATCGTTCAAAATTAAAGAAGCTCGAAAGTTAATTTATATGTGAAGGTCCAAAATTGGGTGTCAACACATACAAAATATATTAATTATTTTGAGATGAGAAAAATAATCACCTCTTTTTAAGTTATCATGTGCCTTCAAAGCATTAAGATAATCATAGTTTCTCCATTCCTTTTCTTTCAATTTGTAAATCAATTATGAATTTAGTAAATCATGATAAGAAAAATTTAAGTTAGGATATTACTTTGACAAACAAAATGTGAAATTACTACATTTGAATTAAAATTATAATTATAAATTCTACAACGTTTTAGAAGAGTAAAAGAGAATAGTAACAAAATTAAGCATAATCATAAATTATGATAATAAGGAAGAGAAATGAATAATATTATTATTTTTAGAATTTTTTTTTTTTTTAAATAGAAGGTAAAAAAAAAAAGTTTAAGAAAAAAAATTGTAGTAATGTGAGGAGAGAGACAATTAAGGTATTTGAATTATTTTTTTACTGATTTTATAGATCCATAAAAAAAACTTTAAAGAAGAAATTTTTCTTCAATAATAATTATAAATTATGATAATAAAGAGGGGATATAAATAAGATTTTTTATTTTAAAAAAATATAAAATTATAGAGGGTAAAAAAACTAATTTAAGAAAAAATATTAAATTATAGTAATGATGAGGAGAGATGAAAAAGCAATAAATTGTAGTAATGATAAGAAGAGAGATAAATAAGGTAAATATATTTATTATAATCATAATATAAGGTGAGTACTATAACTATATTTAAAAAAAAATTAAATTAGATACTATTTTATAACTTCTTTTGAGTTTTTAAACATAAAATATAAATTAAAAAATATTTAAAAGTCAAGAAAAAGAGAAAAAGGATAATTATGACTCTTGATCAAAGAGAAATTTTATTTTTACATATTTTACGGATCAGGAGAAAAAAGATTAAAGAAAAAAAGATAATTTTTTTGAATAATAATAATATTTAAATCTATTTTTTTTCTTCAAATTTTATAAATCAAAAGAAAGAAAATAATTAAGGAAAACGAATGTTTTTGTGTATAAGAATAATTAATAATGATGATAAAGATTAGAGATAAGTAAGATTATTATTTAAAAAAACTATAAAAATAAAATGTAGAAAAAATAATAAATTATAATAGTACTGATGAAGAGAGATGAAAAAATATTTTAAAAAATTGTAATAACGGTATGGAGATAGGTAAATAAGATATTTTAAATATATATATTTTTTATGAATATTTTAATTCAAAATAAAGAAAAAAAAAAAAAACTTGACAATAAAGACAAATGATAATCCTGATCAAAGTGAGGTATTACATCTTTCTTTTATCCACCACTTTTATATTTTTCTAAATTGAAATATCAATCTTCAACTATAACTCTAAAATATGTTCAACATATAATTTATTTTCATATTTATACGTAATGGATTATTTGTGAAATTAACTCCTTTTATTTCTTTTTAAAAGTCAAACGCTTCCTATAATATATTTAATATTGTATTATATATATATATATTTATTTATTTATTTTTTTTTTTTAAAATTATGGCTATAATCAATAACAAAAAATTCATACTACACCGTTATTATTACATTGTTTAAATTGCGATTTAATAATAACTAAAACCTGAAATTCAATCTATTTGAATTGAAAAACTAAAAACGATCCTTAAAATATTTTTTTTATTCAAATATAAATAATATTTAAAAAAAATATTTGATTAATTTTTTTCTCATCGCGCGAAGCGCGAACAAATTCACTAGTAAATATAAATATTTACCATGTTAATGAGGGGGGAAATGACCAATAAATTGATTTTACATAAATTTATAAGAACAAGACGATGAAACACAAAGTGAAGTGGACTAATATTTTCTGTCTACTTTATATAAGAGATCATCACCAAAAATCTATTGGAATACGAAAATAATTGCAACCCAAAAACTTGTCATAAAATACAAAATCAGTAATAAAGTGCAAATATATATACACACAAAAAGAAGGATCTTTTGAGCAAGATAACTAATGAACATTAGTAAAAAAAAAGAAAAGACACAAATAATGATACAACCCACCTTGAAAGAAGTTTCATCATATAAATCGAAAAATAAATTATGTAATTATTTTCGGCTTGTTCCTCATACTCAAATAAAGGCATTATAAAAATCGAAAGAAGGATCATAATGTATTTTGCCTCCAACATTCTCACAATGAAGTAATATAATTCTTAAACCGAAAACTCAATATTGTTTTGTAACTGAAATCCAAAAGTAGGAAATAAGTGATGAATGCATGACGATGAAAAGCTTGTAGAAGCTGCATAAGTTGTGAATATAGAACTAATAAGATGATTTTTACTTTGAGTTTGATAGATCATTTGACTATGTGATTGAACAGTATTGTCAAAATTTATAGAATCCTATGAAGAATATGAAAAGGCATGAGATTATACTTCCATGGAAGATCAGAGGAATCAAACATTTTAATTGAACTAATTATAGGTAATAACTAAGAAATTGAAACTTTCAATAAATGTGGGAATATGGAACAACTTTCTACAATCAGATTCAATGTATATTGTTTAGAAGTCTATTAATTTAGGTGGAATGACCTGGGAGGCCTTGTACTTTGATCTGTTTGTCAGTTAAACTCTTCTACTCATCACTTTGCCAAATAAACCTTTAAACTCGATGAAACTCTATTTTTTAAACCCCTCTAACCATTGACCGAGCTTATGTGGCATTAAAATAGTTGAGTTGGACAAATGTGTGACCACACGCGTTTTAAAGCAAGTGAATGCAATATTTTTATTTAAAAATTATCAAAATTATAAGACAAAATAATAATGATAATAATTTTTTTTTAAAAAAAAAATCTCAAAACCTTTCTTCTTCAGGCCACCCCACCCCCACCCTTCTCTCTTCTTCTTCAACCCCACCCCATCCTCTTTCTCTTCTTCTTCAGCCCCCACCCCTTTTCTATTCTTTTTCTTTGACGTACACCACATCACCATAATCATCAAATATAAAATTAAAAAAAGCTTTTGCAAGAAAATATATCATCCAACATTTTCATAAATTTAAGATCTATTGCTTGAATTTACTTATATATATATATTATTTTTATTTTTTTTTCCAACTTGAAGATTTCTTGATTTTTTTTTAATCAAATCAAAAAGCATGTGCAAGAGCTAATTACAATCTATCATATTTTATGATTGAGAAATTTTTTGAGTGTGAACTGTGAAGAAAGATGAAAATGATGGTTTTTTTTATTTTTGGGGTGAGGCGTAGAGGGTGGTGGGAATGAAGAAGGCATAATACATAAATGTGCCCTTTAACTTGGTCTCATTTTACGTTTATGTCCTTCAACTTTAGGTATGCACAAGTAGGCCCTTAAACTTGTATAAAGTTGAACAAGTAGACACATGAGTACTACATGGCATAATACACGTAAGACACCACGTAGGATAAAAAATGACATGTAGTAGGATGTCATGTAGGACATGTGTGTCTATTTGTTCAACTTTATACAAATTTAAGTGTCTACTTGTACACACCAAAAGTTAAAGGGCATACATGTGATTTGAAGCCAAGTTAAATGACATATTTATGTATTATGTCAATAAAGAATGCAATAGGAAGGAGGGAAAGAGAGAGAAAATTGCACTTTCTTGATAGAGTAAAACAATTCTGTTTTGAACGTTGGACTTTCTTGATAGAGGAAGTCTCTCAATGCTCTTCCATCATCACTTCTATACTCCTCCACATAATCCCTCTTGAGCTGGAGGTTCTATACATTTCTACTTCTAAGCTCATCAAAGAATCAACGTCAACTCAATAAAATCCTAAAAGCATCTCCAAGGATTATTCAAAATTATCTGTATCCTCTCCAAGGACGCATGGAAGGTGTCAATTATGCTCCAACTCAAAGCATTAATGTCATGATCGAGTTCCTATTGATCTTTCTCACTGACATACCAAAGCGCTTTATCTATCATGACAAATTGAATGATATGTTGGCACATGTTGGACTACTTACAAGGAAGATATCTATTCTGGTGAGCTCTGAGAAAAATATCAATGAAGCAGATTTTTCAGGTCCAGACTTGTTGCAAGAAATTGAACAAATGAAGGGAGATATCAGACAGGTTTTTTTTAAAGCTCCAGAGTCATCTCATACAATTGACTTTAATTTGTCGGAGTTAATATATTTCTATATTCTATCAAAAATATGGCAGTGCTTAAACACTGAAAAGAGAATTGTATTTACTGTGACCAAATGGCTGGCCAAAGATAAAAGAATCAACAAAAAGTAGCAGTGTCCAGTAGTAGTAACTACTACATTTAATATATCAACAGTCACTTTTTTTTTTTAAATCAGAAGGTACAGAAAATATAAAAAAGTCAGAAATAATTATTTACCTAATAATAATAATAATAACAATAAGGGTAAAAACAGGACATTTAACCCTCATTCCCTAACAAAAGGGACTCTATATCCGGTAGGGCTCGAACGCGAGACCTCTAATTAAGGATCAAAGAGTACTACCACTCCATCACAATGCTTGTTGGCAGTAGTCATCTAACTGTCCATATTCTTAAAAAAAAAGGGATAGTTGCCTTTTTCATGTTCTTAAAAAAAAGGGGAAATTGTCCATTGATGACTGTTCTTCATCAGATTCAGGCCAAATGGGACATGTATTGATTCACAATTTGGCATTGAAACCTTCCAATTGAAAAACTAGAATCTTATATGAGAGATCACAGACGAAATAAGATTCATAACTAACAAAAAACAGGAAAGAAAGCACACAACACATTAAATTAAAATATGTCCAGAGCCAGCAATGAAAAAAAACCAGTAACAAGTTTGTTTATTGGAAGCAGTAATCAGATGAAGTGAGACTGCAAATGCATTCGCTGCGTTGTTTCTTTCGTCATTGTTGTTCTATCCTTGAGTCCTTTGGGCATTCTGCAAATTATATAAGTATATGATTTAAATTAAATTGAAGTATATATGTATGTAGGGGTAATTAAAGATGTAAGAAATTAATTACCTCTGTTTCATCCTCTTCTTATTCATACACATCTGATATATGGACTTGAAGTCTGTCCTTTCCTGCGTAATCTACTACCTGTTTCTTAATCTCAATGGCTGAATCTCCAAGCTCACGCTTAATATTAATTAAATGAATGGACTTTAAAGTGTGTATATCCATAAATGCACAAGGGATCTCCGTAAGCTTGTAACAATGTTCTAGTATTAATTCCTCAAGCTTGGGAAAGGTTTCCCTATCAACTTGCCATTCCGAATGGTTGACCACTCGCATAGACAAAGTCTTAAGACGTTGATAGATGTGCTCACTTGCATCCCACTTGTCCTCCACGAAATTACAGCTGACAAACTCCAGAATTTCAAGCTGAGGCAATGCCACGATTGCTGACGACAAATCAGGTCTCAGGGAAAAACCAGACAACCGTAACTCTTTCAAGCTGTTAGGGAAGTAATATTCATTGGGTTGTCGGATTTTGTCAGGATAGCCGGAATTTTCATATATTGCAATGAGTGATTCAAGTTTATTAAGGACATCAAACTTGGGAAACCAATCGCGGTGTGTAGGAGGATCTATCGGTTCCTTGAAGTGGCAATGAAGGTGATGAAGATTTGGGAACTTCTCCAGAACATCACTCGTGGCTTCAGTATATGAGATAACAACTTCGGATAAAGTTGTCAAGTCTTCTAACTTTGAATTCTCAGCTTCCAATATTCTACTTGATTGATGCATAATATTGTCCGCATCCATTACATCCTCTTCAAAGAAAGAATTCATGTCAATTTTCACATGTTTCAGCTTTGACAGTTTGAATATTATGGGCAGTAATACCATGGGGGAATATTCTGTATTGATCAACAGAGTTTCCAGATTCTGGAGGTTCAACCACGACAGTGGGATAGCTTTAACATATCGAGTCCGAATCCTTAAGAACCTCAAATGAAATAGGGAGCCTATTTCTTCCATTAAACAATCTTTCAAATCAATGCTATCCAGTTGCAACACTCTAACAAGTCCAAAGGGTCTTGTATGACAGTTATACCTGGAGTTAAGAAGCGAACCACTAACTTTCAAAGATATGAGATGCTTACTACCAGCTGAACACTTTTTAGAATTGAACAAAGCACATCTTTTGTGGAGTTGGCCGTTGTCAGAATGAATGGTTAGACGATGGTGCAGGAAATCCGAATCATGAAATCGAGCACCTGAATTGATTAACTTGAGAAACTTTTCATTTTTGGCTTTTTCTGAACGAAAATCGTGCACAACATCATGCACATAGCAAACCCTGATCCTAACAGAAAAAGACTTACTCTTCTTGATATGATCCACCATTATCAAGCTACTGGAAATTAAAGCATCCAAGTAACTTTGAGTTGCTTCCTCTAAACTACTCTTTGAACCGATATCATGATCCACCAACCCTTCAGCCATCCACAACTGCATCAGCGTAGAGACTGGAGTTCGTTTTCTCTTTTGAGATCTTGCAAAGTAAAGCAACAACGGCTTCAGGTGGTATGGTAAATGGTCATAACTTAATTGCATAACCTTCATCATCTGCAAATTGATGTTGGAAGAAATAAAGGAATCCAAATTATGTTGAATCTTAAGCCACAAACCCTTTTCCTTTTCCTTTACTTTCCTTACTCTAACAATCACTCCAGCAATCAAAACAACAGTCAAAGGAAGCCCTCGACATTTCTCAACTATTTGGTGTCCAATATCTGACAGTTCAGCAGGGCAGCTTCCTTTTCCAAATACCCTTTTTTCGAATAGATCCCAACTTTTTTCAGGTGTTAAAACTTGGAGGTCGAGAGGATTAGTACGGCATTTAACTTGCCAACCTACCTTACTAATTCGACTAGTTAAGATGATTATATTTCCTCTCCCAATCTTTGGAAAACATGCTATTAACATCTCCCCTGTTTCAATATCCCACACATCATCCAAGACGATGAGGTACCTTTTATCGTATAGTGCTCCTCGTAGATTTTCAGCAAGGTCTTCCTCACTTTCTACTACTCTTCGTTGTTTTTTAGCAAGGTCATCTGCACTTTCTTTTTTTTCCGAGGCAGTAACTTGCTGAAGAATCTCCCGCAACACCTTTGACTTGTTATACTTTTGGGAAACAGTGCACCAAGCACAAACATTGAAATGACTAGCAACTAATGTATTGTTATACACTTTGTTGGCCAGAGTAGTTTTACCGACTCCTGGCATTCCGATGATCGAAAAGACATCAAGCTCGGATTCATGTTCATCAAGGAGCTGGTCAATCATCTGGGCTTCATCTTCCTCATGACCTACTGTTACCTCAACAAAAGATGATGAAGTTGATTCAATTAGCTCATCGGAAGACTTTGCATCAAGGGGGTGATCCCCATTCTTAGCCTCCAGCTGTAAACTGGTGACTTTTGCCACAATAAACTTGATCTTATTAGTGACACTCGGAAGTGAGAAGATGAGATGCGAGAGAGCTTTATCTCTGACAAGAATGGAATTAATGACATGTTCTGCCTCATATGCCACATCTAAAGCACGCACCCAACAATCTTTAACTACTCCACTAGTGTCATTCAATGTTTGCCTGACTTTCCCGAAAGATGATCTTAGGAATTCAAGGCTTTCTTTCTGATAGGAAAGAATAACTTGAGAACAGAAAATATAGAGTAAAAACAGAGACAATACACGAGAAAAGAATAACTTGGCTTCTCAACTGACTTACACTGCTGCAGGAGTCTTTTTATAATGCAAAAATACAGCAACGGCTAAAGCCAAAAAAAATTACTTCACCAAAAATTTTCTCCTAAAGACTAGATAACAGTCCACGTTTTAAAGTACTTCCTAAAGACTAGGACAAACATAACAGAAGGCATCTTATTTACTAACGTGACTTATTAAAAACTAACACCCTCCCTTAAACTGAAAGCTTTCAAGCTTCAGTTTAGAGTCAGCTTCTTGAACTCTTCCATAGTGCCGATACCCATCAACCTTCTGAGATTTTGAAAAAGCAGAAACTTGAGAGGTTTAGTGAAAATATCCGCCAGCTGGTCTTCACTTCGGCAATATTTCAACTCTATCGTTCCTTCATCGTTGAGATCACGCAGGAAATAATACTTCACATCAATGTGTATGCTTCTTCCATGTAACACTGGATTTTTAGATAGCTTGATAGCAGAGTTGTTATCACAGAAAATTGTAGTTGCTCTTTCTTGTTTAAACTGCAGCTCTTCAATAATTCTTCTCAACCAAACAGCTTGACAAGCACAAGCTGTAGCAGCAATAAATTCAGCCTCAGTACTTGATAAAGCGACAATCTTTTGCTTTCTGGAAGACCATGAAACAGCCCCTGTGCCCAGCATAAAAACATAACCTGATGT
Organism: Solanum infundibuliforme; assembly: GCA_029582565.1. Lineage (NCBI taxonomy): Eukaryota > Viridiplantae > Streptophyta > Magnoliopsida > Solanales > Solanaceae > Solanum > Solanum infundibuliforme. Next base: position 8,561 of record JAJOOG010038326.1, read on the forward strand.
GCTCTTCCTGTCGTCCTGATCTCCTGCATAGTCACTATCAGCAAAACCAAGCAAACTTGATTTCTCACCCTGCTTATAGAACAAACCAAAATCCTTAGTTCCTTGTAAGTAGTGAAGGATTCTCTTGGCAGCTAGCAGGTGAATTTTGGCGGGGCTCTCCATATATCTACTTATAAGACTTACAACATACATGATATTGGGCCTTGTGGAAGTAAGATACATCAAACTACCTACAATTTGCCTAAACAGTGTGCTGTCTACAACATCTCCTCTTCCAACTTTGTTTAGCTTCAGGCCGAACTCAACGGGAGTATTGACTGGATTGCAATTCTTCATCTTGAATCGGTCTAAAATTTCCCGTACATATTTCTTTTGGGAAACAAATATACCATCATCAGATTGCACTACTTCTAAACCAAGAAAATAATGCATCTTACCTAAGATCAGACATCTCAAATTCATCCATCATGGACTTTTTAAAATGAGAAAACATGGCATTATCATTCGCGGTAAATATAAGATCATCAACATATAAACACACAATGAGCATTTGTCCCAGTTCTTCAAATTTAACAAAAAGAGAGTGCTCATATGGACATTTCAGGAAACCAACCTTTTGAAAGTAAGTCTCGATGCGACTATACCAAGCTCGCGGAGCTTGTTTTAGTCCGTAAAGTGCCTTTTTCAACTTGTATACCTTATGCTCAGATCCAATTTTAATATAACCAGAAGGTTGCTCGATAAATACCTCTTCCTCCAGGTATCCATGTAGGAAAGCCGATTTGACATCCAACTGAAAGATAGGCCACGAATTTTGTGCCGCCAATGCAATTACCATTCTGATGGTGTCATGCCTTGCAACTGGTGCAAAAACTTCTGTGTAGTCCACTCCATGCTCTTGCTTGTATCCCTTAGCCACCAATCGCGCCTTATATTTGTCAATTTCACCATTTTCCTTGAGTTTCGTCTTATAGACCCACTTGACACCTATGATTTTGTACCCCTTGGGAAGATCTGATAACTCCCAAGTGCCATTTCTTTCAATAGAATCAATCTCATCATCCATGGCTTTACGCCATTTCTCCTCTTTGACAGCATTCTCAAAAGTTGTAGGATCGCAGTCTGCAAACAATGCAAAATGGGAAACATCTTCATTAACATCAATCCCTGTTACCATAAAATCCATCATCCACGCGGGCCTTCTGCGAGCACGACGAAGAGGCTGATCAGCTGTATCAGTCTCTTCCAAAATTGATGCTGAACTTTCAGCAGCTGCACGAGGAGAAGTTTCAGAAATATCGGGTACAACTGATGGTGAAGTTTCAGCAACTTCTTGAGTAGAAGTTTCAGAAATTTTGGGTACCGCAACTACTTCTTCGACTTCATTATTAATTAGGATTGGAGTAGACTGCTGCATATTCCAATCCCAAGTTCTTTCTTCATCAAAAATGACATCTCTGCTGGTCACAACCTTTTTTGTCAATGGATTGAACAGCTTGTACGCCTTGGATGCCTCGCTAACTCCAACAAAAACACATTTCTCTCCTCTATTATCAAGCTTCTTCCTTTTTGCTTATGCACACAATGGAACCAAAAACTTTGAAGTGGTCTACTGCCGGTTTCCTCCCGCTCCAAGCTTCCTCAGGTGTCATATCTCAAAGAGCAAAAGTGGGACTTCTGTTCAAGATGTGAATGCTCCAATTAACTGCTTCCGGCCAAAATTCCTTTGGAAATCTTCCTCGAGCCAGCAAGGTTCGAACCATATTGAGAATGGTTCTATTCTTCCTCTCTGCCACACCGTTTTGCTGCGGTGTATATGCTGTTGTGAGCTGTTTTCGAATGCCGCGAGTCTCACAAAATTCATCAAATACCTTAGAGCAATATTCTCCTCCGTGATCTGTCCTAAGGTTCTTAATGGTCTTTCCAGTCTCATTCTCCACACGAGCTTTGAAGCTTTTAAATACGTTAAAAGCCTCCGACTTTTCTTGCAGAATATACACCCAAGTCTTCTTGGAATAATCATCAATAAAGGTAATAAAATACCTTTTACCACCATTCGAAATTGGGTTGATTAGGCCACAAATATCTGAATGCACCAGCTCCAAAACACTACTCGCTCTCCACGACTTCCCTTTTGGAAATTGAGAACGATGCTGTTTGCCAACAACACATTCTTCACAAACTTGAGAAGGAGTGATGATTTCTGGAAGACCTATCACCATCTTTTTTTGTTGGAGAGTTCTTAATCCACCAAAACCCAAGTGACCATATCTAAAATGCCACAACCATGAAGGATTTCTCACTTCTGCCATATAGCAAGATTGAACATTTTCAATCTTCAAAGGAAACAACCTGTTTTGACTTATTTTCACAAAAGCAATAACTCCTTTGGAGGGATCAGAAATTTCACATGCATCATTTCTTAAGGTGATTACATACCCTTTTTCTAACAGTTGACCGGCACTTAACAGATTGCTTTTCAAAGCTGGAACATAGAACACATTGGATATGATTTCCACACACCCATTTTTGGTTCTAAAATGGATATTACCCTTTCCCATCACATTCACAGTTGAAAGATCACCAAAACTACTGTCGACTGAAAATTTTCATTTAAAACAGTAAAAGAAGACTTACTTCCAGTCATGTGGTTACTGCAGCCATTATTTACATACCAAATAAGTTGTTTCTTGGGCTCATTTCCAGCATGAACCGCCATCAACAAGGTTTCTCCTTCCTTATTCTCAGCAAAATTTGACTTTTCTTCTTTCTCATTAGGCAGCCTTGTATGACATTCGGAACGATAATGACCAAATTTATGGCAACGATAACATTCTACCTTGGATTTGTCAAAATCTCTCCCTCTGCCTTTGTTGCAATCATTATTGGCTCTGAAATTTCGATTGCCATCTTTGCTGCCTTCATCTCTATATCCTCGATCTCCTTTTCCTCTTCCTCTACCTCTACCCCTTCCTCTAAAATTTGAGAAACGAGTATTAGTAGAAGCCTTCAAAGCCTGCTCTTCGGAAGATGAATTGCGGTTCATTTTTTGCACATGTACCAACAAGGAACTTTGCAATTCGTCAAGCGATAACTCATCTATATCTTTTGACTCCTCAATGGAGCAAACGACATAGTCATACTTCAGTGTCAGGGAGCGCAATATCTTTTCCACGATTGTGACATCGGTCATCTTTTCACCATGAAATCGCATTTTGTTGCTTATCTCCATTGTTTTAGCACAATAACTCATTACAGACTCTCCTTCCTTCATCTGCAAAGTCTCGAAATCCCTTCTCAAGGCTTGAAGCTGTGCGCGCTTCACTCTAGTAGTGCCTTGATATTTTTTCTTCATCAAATCCCAAATATCCTTAGAAGTTTCTTTGCAAAGAATAGTTTCTAGGATGGGACGATCGATAGCCTGAAAAAGATAATTCTTTGCCTTCAGATCTTTCAACTTTCTTGCTTCGAACTCTACCTTTTGAGCATTCGTTAAGGTTTCACCTTCCGCCAGAGCTCCGATTCCATCCTCGATAATTGGCCAATACTCCTTTGACCGCAAGAAATTCTCCATCAGCATACTCCAATGGTCATAGTGACCATCGAAACGGGGAATAGCTGCTTGAACGTAATTGTTCTCCAAAGCCATAAGCTAGCGAAATTGCTCTCTGTTTTTTTTTTTGTTGTTGGATCTATTGGCTCTGATACCACTGATAGGAAAGAATAACTTGAGAACAGAAAATATAGAGTAAAAACAGAGACAATACACGAGAAAAGAATAACTTGGCTTCTCAACTGACTTACACTGCTGCAGGAGTCTTTTTATAATGCAAAAATACAGCAACAGTTAAAGCCAAAAAAAATTACTTCACCAAAAATTTTCTCCTAAAAACTAGATAACAGTCCACGTTTTAAAGTACTTCCTAAAGACTAGGACAAACATAACAGTAGGCATCTTATTTACTAACGTGACTTATTAAAAACTAACACTTTCACCATCCCAATTTCTTTTTTTATCAGAAAAACTGAATCAGCATTGAAAATGAGCAAATCGTTTAAATGTCTGAGTAGAAGATTCATGAAGAGGAAACCATCATCCATAGGAAAGCGAAGTTGAGATGACTCTGGAGCTTTCACAAAAAATCTGTCTAATATCTCGCTTCATTTGTTCAATTTCTTGCAACAAGTATGAAGCTGAAAAGTCTGTTTCATTAATATTATACTCTGAGCTTACCAGAATAGATATCTTCCAAGTAAGTAACCCAACATGTGCCAACATATCATTCAATTTGTCATGATGGATAAATCGCTTTGGTATATCAGTGAGAAAGATCAATAGGAACTCGATCATGACAATAATGGTTTGAGTTGGAGCGTAATTGACAGCTACTGCACCGGCCATGCGTCCTTGGATAAGAATGAGATAATTTTGAAGAATCCTTGGTGATGCTTTTAGGATTTGCTAAACAAACTGTTCTAGTTCAGTTGACCTTGATTCTTTGATGAGCTTAGAAGTAGAAATGTATAAAACCTCCAGCTCAAGAGGGATTATGTCGATGAGTAGAGAAGCAATCTTGGAAGAGCATTGAGAGACGTCACACACCTCGTAACCATCATAATAATATTCAGTCCAAAGATCAAAACAGAATTGTGTTACTCTATCAGCAGTCAATTGGAGCCAAGGGTAGAGATATTCAGTGTGTGCTTTGTTGGCCTTGAGGATAGGATAGAAATCTCTCAGATGTCGGAATACTTGCTGAAGAATCTTGAAGTCACTCATCAAGGGGAGAAGCAAATTAGCACGATAGTTTGGTAGATCATGAAGGTGTCTGAAGAGATATTGAAACATTTTCTCTTCAGTCGTCATGGCTACATACTTATCATTCTCCAAACTCAAAAAATAGCTTTTCATCTCTTCCAGCAGCAGAGGGGCAAGACATTCCATGTCGCATTTCGCTAGGATTAATTTGTCATCTTCATCTTGATAGAAAAGTGAGCAACTAAGTTCATCGAACTTGTCTATTTTCTCGGACATGCTGGAATAAAAATAATCAAAACTCGAATTCCC
>JAJOOG010038327.1:0-13807 GCA_029582565.1 Solanum infundibuliforme
AAAGATAAGAGTTAGAATCATAGAATTTGATTCAAAAAGTTGATAACTTGGTATACCTACTTTAATATGAAAATTAACAAATAAATTAAAAAAAATAATTTGTAATGCACTTTGTTCAACACTTTTCGACTATTGATTCATATTTTTGAGAGTGTATTACTCTAACTATCAAAGATTTGAAGAAATAGAGTGCAAAAAGAGTTACAAAGGATAAATAATGTGAGTGTTAACGAAGAAAATATAAGAATTCAAAACAATGTTTCCTTAATTTCTTCTATTTGATTCGGGTTAAGATACATAATTTTTTATTTATAAAAATTTGAGGCCCCCAAAAATTGGGGGCCTAAGGCCAATGCCTAAAATTTTATAGGCAAGAGCCGGCCCTGCTTCCCACTTATAATATAATATATGATATATGATATGATATAGATATGATATGATTATGCATATGTTTTCCTTGAAAAATCAAGTGATTTTTTTTTATGTTTGACGTGGGTTGTTTAGCGGTGATTGGTTAGAGTTAATCCAAGTTGTTTTTTTACTTCTAAATTATAAAAGTTAATAAATAGATTTTGCCGATGGTCACCGGAATGTTGGTGATGTAATATAGATGGCTGGCGTGAAAAGGCCCTATCCGTTCTCTCCAGAATACCCGCCTTTCCCTTCATTTCGATGCAAAAAGTGTTGTGTTGCCCCTGTATCCAGATCAAACGAATCCACTTCCTGCAGCAACAAGTGCTCAGTCAATGTAGAAGAGGGAAATGTGCTTAAAAGGTTCTATATCTCACCTGGAAAATTGCTTAGTTCTATTACTCGAGAGACTAATATTTAGTCATTTGGCATTTTTACAGAGAAGTTATCTCAAAGTCAAATGCTCTCAATGGAGATTTTCTCAGATTAGCTCCTCCAGCAGCAGCTTTCTCACATTCTTTAACTGATTCAGCCCCACAATGCCTTCAGCTATTCGACTATGTTCCCTCTCGGGTGAGACTAAAGGACTTAAGCATTTATACTCTTGTTCATGTATTCTGCTTTTTGATCTCGGTTTCACTACCTTCCGAATGTATTTAATCCACAGGTAGCTGCTGCAGATCGTACGCGTCCTTCAGGTCTAAGCCTATCAGTTTAACAACCCATCCGATTCATCCAATCTGCAAAGGTGCAGATAGATCGAGAAGGAACTCATGGAAGTGACTTTCATACTGAAGTAGAAGGAAATGTTGATTTGGAACTGAAGTTATAGAAGTTTGTCAATGCCATGTGTTTGTGATGTCCTGGTGTGTAAGGTTCGCGTTAGAGGTGTGTGTGCAGGGCTTTAATTCTTTTACATGATAGACAACGTTGTTTCGAATGATTGTCCTACCATTTATAGGGATAGTTTGTAGATAAAACTTCATATGCATGTTGTTGAATGAAAAACATTGTGAAAATGTGACACAGAAGAGAGGTTTTCTTTAGCCTCGAGGCTCCACTTTTTAGTTGAGTTTTTTTATTTTTTCAGTTGTAATAATCAATGATTTTGATAAAATATGGAGATTTGGCGTTCTGCTTGTTCTTGCTAGGTTCATGTAGTGAGGCTGTGTTGCAAACTTTGGACCTAAATTCTTATCATGAATTGTGTGACCATCTCATCTAAAAGTACAAGTCGTTAAAGAAAACACACGTCTAATTACTTAATTATGTCTTCAACACACCCTCTTACGTGTAAACCTGATTCCTTTTTATGGGTCAAGTACATGAAAAATATATTTGAGAATGGGTGGTGGCCAGTGAGACTTGATTCCAAGACCTCTATCTGTCGTGGTGCAATATTGAATTGTGTGGTCACCATCGCACACTTCTAATCTCTTGATTGCGTTTTTAAGATGTTGACTCCCTTGGTTTCTTCCTTTGTTTACTTCGTTAAATATTGAATGCCCTTAATGAAAATCATGACTCTTTCATTGGGTTATGTCACTCATTATCGCAATGTGATAGTTAACAATAATTCTCAAAAAGCCTAGAAATCACAATAGAGCCAACATGTTCAAGCTTTTTTTGTTAAACGAGGAAGTCATAAGATAGTTGGTCGTACCTAATGCGTCCATTGATTTACGACTCTTGTTTTAAGCCGGAGAAAGAGACCACAAAAGCCATGGCTTGGATATCTTTCCCAAACCTTTTACCCACTTACTATGTAAAAGAGTCGTTATTTTCATTAGCATCGGTAGTTGGTACCCCGTTGCATTTGGATATGACCACAATCAATAAAACTCGACGTAGTTGTACGAAGGTAAAGCTTTTAATGAACCTAATCGCTAATCTTCCTGCACATGTTTGAATGAGAATTCAGGAGCAATAAGGACAATATATATGGATTAATATTCAAATACGATTATTTACCTAAATATTGCAGGGAATGCAAATTAAACTACAAGGCCACAATATTTATGAATGCAAAGTCATCCATGAAGATGATATAAGAGAGTAAAGATAGCAACAATACCGGACAGAAAGGGCTCAATGACCAGGCTTTTAAGGAGAGACAGATGGATTATATTATTTCTAATGGCATATATAGGGAGAAAAATCAAGGAACACAACAACAATAATCAGATAATAAAATAAATGTTAATTCCAGTCTAAAAGGGGTGGTTATGACCCCCCATCTATAACGATCTGGTTGACAACAATAATGATGCACAGGACAATGAGATAGAATGCAAACAAGAGAACTCCATGACTAATAAGGGTTGGGTTGAATATTCGTTTTCAAAACCAAATTAAAGCAAGTAGTTTATGACACGGAGAAGGAAATTGAAAAGTCTTCTAATCGAATTGATGACAGTCAACCAACGAATATCATAGAAGGAACTGCATGCATCTAATATAGGGGAGCATGAAATTAAAGAAATGGAGAACAACAATGTATTGAGGATGCGAATGAAATGGAGAAAGAAACTACATATCCTGAAAGACATGTCTCAATTTCAGATACTCTTGTAATTGGTGGTCAACACCAGGCAATGAAATGGCTAACGTGACTTTATAAATCCGTGGACAAAAGTAGCTGCTACTTATAGGAAAAAGTACTCTCCTTTGAAAACTCTTAATGATATTGTCTCTCACTAGGGCAATACAAGAATCCTGATCAACAAGTAGCCAAAAAAAGATAGTAAAAGACAATTAGGAGGAATTTAATAAGAAAATTGGAAACAAGTAGCTAAAGAAGACGACTTGTCTCCCCAATCTTTGGGTAGTTCTAACTCTTTACACTCTACCAGAATCATGCCACTATTCTTAAATGAGGTTAAAAACCTCTTCAAAAATATTAGGTCTTTTAATACTCATCAGGTCTTTTATAGAATTTAAATCTTACACACACATTATAAGTACTTTATATCGAATGTTCTTATTCAGCGGTAGATCCACGATTTAAAGGTACGTCATGGCTGCTCACTTCCTTTAATGTAAAGTCGCTTGCCAAAAAGGATTTCCTTCTAAAGTTTACAAGTATTTTTACAGTTTAGTTAGTAAATGAAATATGAAAAATAAAGAGTGGAAAAAGGGATAAGACACAAGTACCCCCTAGACTATAACCGAAATCTCAGAGATACACCTTAACTAAACTAATGTCCTATTACCCCTCTGAACTTATTGTTTTTGTAATTTTGTACACCTTTTGTCTTACGTGGCACACTCCGTGACTCCACGCAATTGAGTCGCGTGAGAGATATTTGGATGCCACGTAAGCCAAAAAGGTGCACAAAGTTACAAAAAAAATAAGTTCAGGGGTGTAATAGGACCTTAGTTTAGTTATGGTGTGTCTCTGAGATTTCAGTCATAGTCTAAGGGGGTATTTGTACATTTTCCCGTGGAAAAATAATAAATTGAAAAAAAGATAGGAAGCAAATAGCAGTGAAAAGGTACAAAAAGAAGAGTAAATATGTAAGAAAATAATTTCACTTTACCTTTTTTCTATTAAAAAAAAGACTTTGGTTATGCTAGGATTCGAACCCTCACACATCAAGGGTATTATCACAAACTTCTTCAGCTTGAGAGCCAAAGAACCCATTAGCCATTTGTTTAATGGGTGCTCACAAATACATTATATCAAATTTTCAATATTTTCTATATGCATATACAAAATTTCTATCGATGTCAATAAGTGCTCGAGCACCCAATACAAATATATATGGATTTGCCTCTGTTCATATGGACCTCTTTCAAGATACTAGACATATCCAAAAATATAAGAAGTGATTAGGAGTGAAACATGTAAATTTTTAATCTAAATGGGAAGATTTGATTCTTTGTGGAAGATGAGATCAATGTAGTCATCTTGCAAGATTTAGAATAACATATTATCATGAAGTTGACTCTTCAAACAAATGGTGAAGTTCTTATAGCCATGCTAGTTTATGCTAATAAATGTGGAGCAATGGATATATATATGGTTAATAAAAATAATTTAATCATAATAAATCTTCTAAAGTAATTAGATTGAGTAACATTAATTTAGAGAACTCATATAATCGACAAAATTTTAATGGGACGAGGCAGAGGAACATTTAAACATAAATAGGGCAGGAAGGGCGAGCTTGAGAAATGAGAGTAAGGTGTTCATTTAAATCTTCTTTGGTGGAAAATTTCTCTTATATTATATACGTAAGATTAATAATACTTTTGGATTCTCTAGTGTGTTTATTTTTTAATATTTTAAATTTTCTTAATGAAAATCTCAAGTTCCCCATAAAATACATGACGATACAAAGAAATTTAAATTTTAAAAAGACAAGGCATATTACCGGTTACTCGATTAATATGTAAAAAAAATAGTCTTGCCTGACTAAATTAAAGTTGTTGCAACACTCAATTTCTAGGTCGTCATATTCAACTTTTATTTTTCTATCTACTTCTATTTTTTGCAAATTCAATCAAATATGTGATAGGAACATTACGACTGATTCTTTTTCGCATTAATTAACAATCCTTTATTTTTTTTGCTTAGTTTGGATACTAATTGTTTTGGTTTTTACTCTCAATTAAGTAGCATCCTCAGTTGAATGATTACTTCACACAACTTTTATTGATGCAATCTCCTTAATCTGAAGCTTACTAACTTTGTGTCTACTATGAGTACAAGGACTTCCTTGTTGGTGTCATATACTTTTATTATTTTGTGCGTGTCAATAACATTGCTTGGGTCGTAAAAACGTTGATACAACATTGATACATAAAAAATTGGGTGCACTCACGATAACTCTGATTATAGTGCAAGTCGATATGCCACAAACCCAACTCTCTTGAGAATTGGATAGGGACCAATATACTTGGGGCTAAGTTTTCCTTTTCTATCCAAATGCATGATGTGTTCATTAGTGACTCTTGAAATACACAAAGACAACTTCTTCAGACTTTACTTCTGAATATAATTTCTAGTAACTCAGCTATTTTAAATCATTTCTAAAATAATTTTCATTTTATTTAAAGTATCGTGAAATATTTTTCGACTACATAAATTGTATATCACTAATTTCAAACCAACCTATATGTATGACATCATCTTTCATAGAATGTGTCAAACATAGTCATTTGAATACTTGTTCAATAAGTACAATTGCACCAAATTGCTAGGAATGTTGTAAAAGTAAACTCACGATGACTCGTCTACTATCCATATTCTCATATGCATGGGGTGATGTCCTATACATAGTTGATTATCTGTATACTCTTCGTCAGGGGCAACGTAATTGAATTCATAGTATTTTTATGTGGACAACAAATTTATATCAAATTTATTTAACTTATAATAAATAGTAGATATGAACATATAATTTTTAACAATAACATGTTGAAAACTACCAACAAAGGTTATGATGGAGTGATACGTACTCATTCATCCTTAACTAAGAGGTTTCGAGTTTGAGTCTCCTTGGAAACGAAATCACCTTAGTTAGGGAGCGGTTTATCCTCCAATGTGGGACTTTCTAGTGCGAATAGGGACGGAGCTATACCTAGTTAAGGGAGGTCATATTAACAACCTTTGTCGGAAATTTTTGCAAGTTCATATGTTAAATACCTATATTTTTGGATATATATTGATACTGAACACCCTTGACATAGTAAAAACAAATAGCCCAATGGTTATGGCGGTTCAAATCCGCCTAGAGGCCTGGTTCTCGAGCCCAAACTTAGGCATTTTTTTTTAGTTCTATTTTAAGTTAAAAAATAGAACAGAAGTCATAGTTCCGTTTTGATAATTTAACCAACAAGGTTTATTTTTTTACTTGTTCTAAAGTATGAACACCCCTAACGAAAATTCTGACTCCGCCACTGGGCGTGAATCCGAATTTAATCGGACTCCAATGTGGGTATCGAACATCAGGTGGAAAACCAAAAAAAAGAAAGTTCAAAGCTAAAATTTTAAAAAGTTGAACTCATAAACTTTAAATTTTGAATCTGACTCTATTCCTCGTATACTTTGTCCTTTGTCCTCACCATATGTTTCTTGACTTGTAAGAGATAAAATTGTCTATTTTAGATTTTTAGAATTACGACAAAGACATATTAGAACGCGCATTCTCTGGTCTGGTCAACCAAATACTTTTAGTTAAATTGACCGAGTTTTTTCTTTATATATAAGTCAAAGAAATGAACACGAAACCTCCTATTGGTTGATTTGTTTTCCTTATAAAGTAGAAACCCTCCTTATTTTTTCTCTCTGCTAATTTTAAACCCAAATTCCTCCTCATTGTCGTCTTTGTCTTCTTCTACGTCTATGTCGATACCATATGGCATCCAAGGCCAACTCCTTGAAGTTACTGGTACGAACTTTATTCAACTATAGCAAAAATACTGAGATTTTATGAATTACTTTTCATTATTTGCTTTGAATTCTCGTGTTTGTAGTTGTTGCTTGTAATAAATTGAAGGATACTGAATGGATTTCAAGGCAAGATCCGTATGTTTGCCTTGAATACGGCAGTTCTAAATTCCGTACTCGTACATGTACAGGTACAAATTGAAGGCTACTGAATGGATTTATATCTGTTTACTTTCATTTTTAGTGAATTTTGATGTGATTCATGCTGTTGTTCTGCTATTTTTTATGTAGATGGTGGAAAAAACCCTACGTTTCAAGAGAAATTTGTGTTTACGCTCATTGAAGGGTTGCGAGAGATCAACGTTGTTGTGTGGAATAGCAATACTGTTAATTCAGATGATTTGATAGGGAGCGGAAAGTAAATCTCAATTCGTTTTCTCTTGACTAATTTGGAATTGTTGCTTAGCTGATTGAATGATCTACTTAGTTTGTTAGTTGAGTGTTAATCCTTAAATTACTTAATTTAATTCTAGGGTTCAATTACAGAAGGTTCTCTCACAGGGATTTGATGATACTGCTTGGCCACTTCAGACAAAGAAGGGCAGGTAAATTGATAAAAACAACTGCTACATTGTTCATTTCTAGATGAATTTGCTATGGTCTTTCTTTTACGGCGAGAATTGTGTTTATGGTCCTTCTTAGTTTGAATTTGTGTCGTTTATTGCTTGTATCTATGACAATCTTCTACATTGTGCTTCCACTCTTTCATGTGACATTAATATGACAATTTGCGACACCAAGGTCTGGGACGTATGGTTATGATGTGATTCTTTACATTAATCACTAAAATTCTTCATTTCATCATTATTGATTAACATAGACCTGTCTATAACTAGCCATCAACTTACTTCCGGACAGTGATGCAGGTGGAACTTAGGCTTTTATAAGCTATCTGTATTCTGTACAAGTGTTGAAATTTTTTTTGTTCAACTTTCTCCCCGTTAATTGTCTACTTCTGGTTGTCCAAGCGGAGTCATGGATCAGCTCTTTCTACCAAGAGCCTTATAGACCTTTAGACATACTAGACACAATTGGGTCACATGTTGTCTTCAAGTTGGGTGAAGAGTTAGGGGTAGTTGAGGTTCAATATACTAGATTTGAGGCGAGGAATTTCTGTTATTGATTACCTTGCAGGATATAAGTTGAGTCAACAAGAGGTGTAATTTGTTATCTCATATAAAAGGTATTTAGTCAGCACACAAGTACTAATACTGGTGGATTTATGGGGCTATAAAGATTTTTTCTTGATAGTAATTGTGAAGTCATTGGAGAAGAATGAAGAGAGCAGTTTTTTTCAACACTTGTGTATTCCTAATGTGAATTAAAAGATATTTTGGCATGTGTATGTATTTTTAGGTAAGGAAAGGAATAAGAAGAAACATCGTGTCTTTATTCTTCTTATAGGAAAAAGCAGAAGAAAACCAAAAACTGTTTTATGTTTAGATCTTATGTCTTTCTTTTCTTGATGGCTGAAAAATTGCTCTACTTTGACCTCACCTGTCTGTGACCTCAATGTTTCACTTCTGTTTTATTTTAAGCGTTACACTTAGTTTAAGCATCAAGGGGTGTATACACAAATTCCTTTACAAATCTAGGAAAGAATCTCCTGTATTTCTAGGGAACTCAAGGACGCCTTGTGTGATTAACAGAAACATTGATAGATTTGTCTGTACATATCTCTACAGTTAATAAAGTTAATTTGAACTGTGTGAACCTAAGTTTATAATAAAGTAGTTTTGTGAAATTGTCTTGGGCTCTTTTGGACTGGATGTTTGGGGTAGGGTTGTAATGAATGAAATCACATTGTGTAACAGAAGTACTTTGGCTTGTATATTTCATTTACAGGCATGCAGGAGAAGTTCGACTAATAATGCACTATGCAAATGCCAATGTAAGTGCCGCCGTCTTTTCTTAGAATTTCTTCCTTGCTCCCCACCCCAAAAATCTTTTAATGTCTTTAACACGAATTTCTCTTTTACTTCCAGAAGCCAGCAACAAGCCATGCTCAATCAGGCCCTCCATATGTAACACCAACTCCTGGATCATATCCATATTCAGTAGCTCCACCACATGTAGCTTCTCACCCACCACCTTCTGGCTATCCAGCACCATCTCCTTATTCCACAGCCCCGCCTCCTTCAGCATATTATCCAGCTTCTCCTTATCCCACAGTCCCACCCCCTTCAGCAGCATATCATACAGCAGCTCCTTATCCCCCTCAATCGGCTGCTTATCCTTCACCTTACTCATCAGCTGCATATCCGCCTCAGCCTTATCCACCACAGGGTTATTCTTATCCTCCAGGTAAATCTTGTAAGATGTGAATTTCGTTCTCTCCCCTGGCATGTCAATTAGGGTTAACTATATACTTTTGTTGTCTTGCCAGGTCAATACCCTGGAGCCTATCCTCCACGATCACATTGATGCTATGTTCTTAAATGATTGGACAAGGATTGTGCACAAACAAGTACTGGATGAGTTTTCATTTATTAGTGTGGTCTCATATCTCTGTCTGGTATTGAAATTTCAGGACTTCTCCATGACCTGTTTGTGATTGCTATGCTGAAACTGTTTATTATTTGATGAATCTGGAAATTATTCAAACGAAGCTTATGTTTTGTGCCTGTACTATATAGGAGTATTCCCAAGCGTAATGTACAAAAGTTTTCTGTCAGATAGGCTCCACCGGCTTTTGTATGTGCCTCATAGCCAAATGTGGAATCACATGATGATCATTCTTTTGTACATGGAACATTTTAGATTGTACTTTTGTGATTTTTACATCCTGTTAGAATTGTTGATATGCCAGCTTTTTGTAAGTTGAACAAAACATATATATTTTTGGGAATCTTGCCTCTTGGCCACTGAATTTGAATTAAACAAATAAGGTTTTAGTTTTTTTAATATTCTGTTGGGAAGTAACTTGCATAGTAGTTTGATTGGTTGAGAATACCTTCAAATGCTATGAACTTCTCTTGGATGCTTATAGAAGTACTTCTGCCTGATGAGTACTATTTTTGCCATTCTCAACTTCTGTTTTACTTCGAGCAACAATGTATCAAAAATTAAGTGCACAAAGAAATAAGATAAGGACTCGAGTAGCAACACATATTGTTATATCAAAAGTAGAAGCCTAATTAGACTTGGTTCATAAGTTGGTTATTTTACCAAGGACGGTCAGCTCATCATCGATACTAGAAAAGGAACCTAGAATTACTAAGCCACCTAATAAGAGAGGACTCCTCTCAAATACAAAGTATCTAGAGAGTCATAGATAAGAGTCTCTCCCCTTATAAAATTAAAAAAAGAGGATCTACTAGAAATAAGACATGTTCAAAGAAGCTATTACTTAACACAAGAACCAGCCTAGATGAAAAGGATAAAGTATCAAAAGGTGGTACATATGTATTTGCACCAAAGCTTGGAAATGGATCAAGTGTGAATAAATCATCCTAGTTGGATTTTATGTTTGATAGCGATCGTGTTATACTTCTTAACTGGAGGTGTAATTTGAGCGCATTAGTAATATAGTTGATTGATGGTTTCCATCAATACTTATACATTATTATTCCAAGTATAGATTCTCCTCTTTTTCCACCATGTAAGCCTCTTGACGACGATCGAAAGATCTTCTAATCATCTTAGACGGATCTCTTGTTGAGTGAGAATAATATGACAAATTTCTCCAATTATGCAAGGATCGGCTTCGTTGATTATCCGTTAGATCTGTCCTTAAAAGACTATTCATTGAATCACGATCGCTCACATTGAGCACAATAAAACTAGTAAAATGAGTAGGCAAGTTACTCAATTTTCAACAAAACTAATTAAAGAACAAATAAATAAAAGCAATGTTAGATGTATTTTAGTTCTTAAAAAACACAATTAGTAGACAAAATTAATGTATAATAAATTCGAGTGATTGAAACTTAATGTATATTTCCTATTTCATATGGGAAGTTAAAGTTTATTGTATTTGGGGAGTTCAATAAATTGTATTACTTTTGATTTTATTTTTTGCTTTTAAATTCATTGGTTGATACTTGAAACATAAAGTAAAAGTTCAAAGGCATTGAGAATATATAATATTATATCATAAACATAATTTAGATGAAGAAATTTTTTCCTATTTTCTTTCTATACCAAAATAAAATGAGTCCAATTCAATTGGAACTTGACAAACTATCTAGTCTAGCTATTTTTGTTTCTCTGCCACAAATGCGATGTACTCTGAGAAGACAATAACCTATTCTTGTTTTGGTCTCTAGGAACTATGTTACCTTTACAAGAAGGTGCCCAAGTATCTGCACAACTATCCATAAAACCCAACACATATTCTAGGCAGAGTTGCATAATCAAAGTCAAAAGAACTACTTTTATTTTTTTCCTTTTCCAAGCCGCTCTTTTTGTTTTTCCCCTAAGGTGGTGTATCAACATCACCGTTAATAATAGTTTTGCTTTCTTGCGCTTGCCACTTGTTTTCAGGAAATAATCCACCTCATTTCTTTACCTAAATTTATCCCCAGTCATCGGCTCAATATAGTATCTCTCAACAATCCCTGTAGTGGCTCCAGTGGTACGGATCTTTATTTCAAACCTCCAATTCTCTGGCAACTACTTTGGCCTATCTAGATTCACCGGACGCATATGCGTAATCTTCCTCTGAATCTGCAGCTTACTCAGAGTTACATCGGACACCTTTCCTTCATTAGGTACATCACCTTTATTTAGTGTGGTGTTCTCTACCGTAACATCCAACACAACATCAATGCAGGTTCCCGACGGCAACAACGAGTCCGAAGGTATATCATCATTGCATAAGTCATGTCTGGTAACAATTATCCATGGGATGGAAGAGACAGCGGCACCGACCTTAGTCATCGAACGAAGCTTTAAAAGAGTCAATGTGGAGAAAAAGTCCATTATTAATTTTTCAAATAATGAACTCTTTCTCCACATTGAGTCTTTCAAAGCTTCCTCCGATGACTAAGGCCAATGCTGCAGTCTCTTCCATCCCTTCGTTAATTGTTACCGGTGACAACTTGTGCAATGATGGTATACCTCTGGACCTATTGTTGTCGTCAGGAACCTGCATTGATGTTGAGTTGGATGTTAGGGTAGAGACAGCCACACTAAACAAATGTGATGTATTTAATGAAGGAAAGGTGTCTGATGTAACTCTGAGTAAGTTGTAGATTCAGAGAAAACTTACCCCTATGCGTCAGGTGAATCTAGATAGGCCGAAGTGGTTGCCATAGAATTGGAACTTTTAAATAAAAGTTCGTAGCACTTGAGCCACTGCATGAATTGTTGATAGATACTATATTGAACCAGTGTTCGAGGGTAAATTTAGGTCAAAGAATGAAGTGGATATTTTCTTGAAAACAGGTGACAAACACAAGAAGGACTCGAGTACCAACACATATTGTTATATCAAAAGTAGAAGCCTAATTAGACTTGGTTCATAAGTTGGTTATTATATCAAAAGTAAAAGTCAAAAGAACTACATTTATTTTTTTTCCTTTTCCAAATCGCTCTTCTTCTGGTTTTTCCTCTCAGATGGTGTATCAGCATCACTATTAATATTTGTTTTTCCTTCTTGCGCTTGCCACCTATTTTCAGGAAATAAAGCACCTCATTTTTTAACCTGAATTTACCCCAAACACTGGTTCAATATAGTATCTATCAACAATTTCTGTAGTGGCTCCTATGGTACGAACTTTTATTCCAAACCTCCAATGCTCTGGCAACCACTTTGACCTATCTAGATTCACCGGACGCATATGCGTAATCTTCCTCTAAATCTGCAACTTACTCAGAGTTACATTAGACACTTTTCCTTCTTTATGTACATCACCTTTGTTTGGTGTGGTGTTCTCTACCCTAACATCCAGCAAAACATCAATGTAGGTTCCCAACGGCAACAACGAGTCCGAAGGTGTATCATCATTGCATAAGTCAGCTCATCATCGATACTAGAAAAGGAACCTAGAATTACTAAGCCACCTAATAAGAGAGGACTCCTCTCAAATACAAAGTATCTAGAAAGTCATAAATAAGAGAGTCTCTCCCCTTATAAAATTTAAAAAAGAGGATCTGCTAGAAATAAGACATGTTCAAAGAAGCTATTACTTAACAGAAGAACTAGCCTAGATGAAAAGGATAACGTATCAAAAGGTGGTACATATGTATTTGCACCAAAGCTTGGAAATGGATCAAGTGTGAATAAATCATCGTAGTTGGATTTTATGTTTGATAGCGACCGTGTTATACTTCTTAACTGGAGGTGTAATTTGAGCTCATTAGTAATTTAGTTGATCGATGGTCTCAATCAATACTTATAAGACATTATTATTTTAAGTATAGAATTCTCTTCTTTTTCCACCATATAAGCCTCTTGATGACGATCGAAAGATCTTCTAATCATCTTAGAGATCGCTTGTTGAGTGAGAATAATATGACAAATTTCTCCAATTTTGCAAGGATCGGCTTCGTTGATTGTTTGCTAGATCTATCCTTAAAAGACTATTCATTGAATCACGATCGCTCACATTAAGCACAATAAAACTAGTAAAATGAGTAGGCAAGTTACTCAATTTTCAACAAATCTAATTAAAGAACAAATAAATAAAAGCAATGTTAGATGTATTTGAATTCTTGAAAAAAACACAATTACTAGACGAAATTAATGTATAATAAATTTGTGATTGAAACTTAATGTATATTTCCTATTTCATATGGGAAGTTATCCTTGTTTTGGTCTCCAGGAACTATGTTACCTTTACAAGAAGGTGCCCAAGTGTCACGACCCGATTTCTCGAGTCATGATGGCACCTACTATAACCCGCCAGTAGGTAAGCCAACCCGTAACCCAGAACATCAAGCAATGAGCAAAAGGGCAGAAACTAGCAAAAATACTAATCTAAACAAGGATAACAAAGC
>JAJOOG010038328.1:0-10566 GCA_029582565.1 Solanum infundibuliforme
TGAATCTTGTGGTTCTAAATTAAAGTTATGTCAAATGTACAAAATTGCCCTTAATCTTGTGGTCTTAAACATGCCACGTGGAAAGCAAAAAGTAAAATGTTACCAAAAAAGGAAAGAGGTCATTCTTTTTGAAACTGACTAAAAAGAAAAGGAGGTCATTCTTTGTGAAACGGAGGGAGTATTTTCTATCCACAATAAAAATAAATAAATACAAATACATGAAAAAGAAAAGGAGAAGAAAAGAAATTACAAGACATTTCAAGATTTGTAAATATTCATCTATTAACTTTACTTTATTATGTTTGAATAAATTTATGTGATATACAGTTTTTTTTAATTAACGAACATATATTAATATAGTATAAATAGGTTTAAAATAAATCAAATAATGAGGAAAATAACTTTTATTATTAAGTTAATAATACAATATCCGAAAATTAATTTAAGTCATATATAGTCAATGAAGCGACCGTGCTAGAACCACGGGACTCGAGGGGTGCCTAATACCTTCCCCTTGGTCAACAGAATTCCTTACCCGATCTTTGTTTTCACAGACCGAATAAAATAAAGAGTCAAAATTCCTTTTGATTAGAGATTTAAACAAGGTGACTTGGAACACCCAAACTCAATTTCAAGTAATAAAATTATAGATTGTTTTTTATGAGAATAGTATGAATTGCATATATTTTTGTGTGGAATTCTCTAATTTTTTGACAAATTTTAATAGAGGGATGGAAGTTGTCAAGTTTTAATTACTTGGAGGATGTTTTTTGTTAAGAAAAATAATTTAAGGATGTAGTTTAAGTTGAGGGTATAGTTTAAGAATGTTTTTTGCCAAAAACTCGAATTTTCAACTCAATAGGCATAAACATGGCACCTAATTTCTCCCAACGAGAGTGATCTTTGACCACTTCTCCTTTAAACATGACACTTTCAAAACAATTTGATTATAAGTGTAAAATGGCATGCATTATTAATTATCCAGGTATTTTCTTCGAAAATATGTATATATTTTACTACTTTTCTCAATTGTTTTTTTCCCTTCATAAAAGGAGTTAATATATTATATAAATTAAGAGGGGGCAATGTATCGGTGCATTTTTGTAGTTGAGGGTCATATTTATTTACGAGCAACTTACATAAATGACTACATTTATAGGGTTATTGAAATTCAATAGCTATAAGTATGCTATTTATAAAAAATGACTATAGTTTTTATGTATATCTAGTTGTATTTGTGTAATTTTTTTATTTTTTAAAATTATACAATGATACAATTATAATTAGAGTGCACTAAATAAAGTATTTACTATAATTGAATCCCTTTAATTACGTCCCTAAAATTCTCACTTCTCAATTTTAAATTAATAACTAATAAATACCTAGTCAATGTATTTCCACATGGATTCCAATCCGTTTAACAAAAAGATTGAGATACATCATATTCAATTCTTCAATTGTCTCCATTGTTCTTAGTCAAGCATAAAGGTATTCACTTAATTTTGTTTAGTTAAATTGATTTATCATTTTCTTGTATTTATTGATGAACTATCCTTCAATTCACATACCATTAAGCATCTAAAGGTTTGATTTTGAACGCGACACTCATGCATACAAGTATATACACCCAAACATGTATTCTTAAATTTATTAAACTGTACCGGTGTAAGCTTCTCTTCAAATCATAAGTATGTTACGATTTCTGTATGTATATCTACATATGTGGGACTTCAGTCAGACGATTTAACATAGAGAATCTAATTTTCTACCCACGGTTAATATTTTATGTGTACGGTTAGTATATGAATACTTTGTTTTCAAATGGATACAAGTATTTATAAAACTTAATGTATCAATATATCAAACAAAGTAAAGTATAGCAATTTAGAATATGAACAAGACAATTTAAATATGATTTATCTTATCAATACAACTATATAGTATACATATAAATACCCTTGTTGTTAAACAAAAATTGGATACAGTGGACAAACAATGTTGCTTCAAGTATTTTAAAAAAAATACAAACTTAATGTATTTATGTATCCAAATGTACTTGTATGGTTAATCAACCTTTAACTTGTGTTAATATTTCAATACAAACGGTTAGCATATGAATACTTTGTTTTCAAATGGATGCAAGTAATTATAAAACTCAATGTATCAATATATCAAACAAAGTAAAGTATAACAATTTAGCATATGAACAAGACAATTTAAATATGATTCATCTTATCAATACAACTATATAGTATACATATGTATTAATATTTCAATACAAATGGACAACCAAAAAAATTAAAAAGCAAAGAAATATAATACAATACGAGTATTCAAATGTATAAGTATTCCACTGTATTAATATATCAATACAATTGGAGGTATAGGTCATTGTGATTCTTTTTTCTTCTTTCATTCTCCACTGGAGACTGAAAATTTGGTTGGCTTTTGAGTAATACACAAATCGAAAGAAGATAGTTCATCCAAATATTCGTCAAATAAAAGTATACATTTTATAACTGTAACACCCCGACTATTCTAAACGTCTAAATTAATTCGTACATTCGTGAAAAGACAAAGAAGGTGAGTAATAAATTCAAAATGATGTGGTATCTCATAGTTTAAGTGTTCAAGGGTTGTATCTCAAGTTTTGAAGTAAGGTAAGTCGCAAAATAAAATTGGGCGAAAGTTATCGTAAGTTCCTTTTTAAAGAATTCTCTGAAATTTGGGTTAAATGTTTTGGAAGTTTTCTCCTAATAAATAATGAGTTATGGGTCCCACGACCCATTAAATCGAAGGTCTACGAGTCTAGTCTCCAATGCATCAAACGGTTTGTTCATACGATTTCAGAATAGAGAGATATTCGCGTTTTTGCGAGACTGCGCAAGCAGGCACGTGAGGTGGGTCCCCTAAGTCGGTGGAAGCTTATAAGATAGCATCTTCTTCATTTTTCTTCATTCCAAATCGTGAGAAACCCACGAAAATAAGAGAAATACTCCTCAAATCATCCTTGTGTGTTCATGATCTATTCTTGGCCTTTTATCAAAAATTGCCCTACGTCGCGAGCTCGTCGTTTTAGTATAATTTTCACGGTGAATTGAGCGGTGTAGCTCCGTGGAGGTTATGGCAGTAGAGTTTTTTTTAGTGGAGTGATTGTATTCAAGTGTTTTGGTCATTTAAAGAAAGGTAGGAATCACCTTTTATCAGTTTACGGATAACTTAGGTCTTGGATTGTAGTTTACGATAAGAATCCGTATCGATTGTCGAATTGTTGTAGGAATTTTTATCCTTAATTACTGATTGATTTTTCCTTTTTCTTTAGTGTTGTAGTGGTGTGGACAGAGGTGTTTTCAGCAGAAATTATAAAAGAAAAGGTTTGTTAAGGCTACTCCCTTCGTTCGGCATGTTTCCATAGAGCTTAGGAGTGATATAATAGAGTAGATAATGCTAGTTATGCTGTAGATATAATTGTGAGTGGTTGGCTGATTGAGTGGTTATAAACCCTCATTTTAGGGACTCATAATCTGCTCAGAACAACCCTAAGTTAGGAACGACTTGGACATTACTCATATATATTGTTTATAGCTAAATTGCTCGCCTTCAACCTATTTAATTGTTTGTTGTCGCCCTTAGGGCTATTGTGGTTAGTTGTTGAGCTATGAACTGCATATGGGGGATATGATGTTGTCTAATAGGACTATGTTATTGCCAAAGAGGGCTATGTGTTTCCCACTGGGCCATTTTGATGCCAAAGAAGGCTATGTGTTGCCTACAGGGCTATGCGCTACAAAAAAGGGCTACATGCAGCCCACAGAGCTACGATATTGCCTAAGAGGGCTATGCGCTGCCTACGGGGCTATATCGTTGCCAAAAAGGGCTATGTGACTTCTTACAAAGACAAGGGACTACCAATAAAGTTATGTAGATTGATTTGGCACCTTCTAGGCTTATGGGGGCCTAAGTAGGTGGTATGTTATTTGTACCTACTGGGCTTATGGGAGCTTGGTTAGGTTGATGCTTGATCATTATTGTATTTTATTATATTCAGTAGTGGGTTGGCATGTTTATCTAAATTTGATTTCCTTACCTGATTGCTTTTGGTATATCATGATACTTGTTCATTTAATCTACGGCCTTTCATACTATGTACATTATTTTGTATTGATGCCCCATTGCCTAGGGGCGCTGCATTCATGCATGCAGGTCCTGACAGACGACCGAGTAGACCTCCTCAGTAGCAGGATTGACTTCAATCTGGTTGACTAACCCCTTTCCTCCTGAGCTGCCAGAGTTTGGAGGTTTGTTAGCTTTTGTTGTGTATTTTTTATGGGTAGGCTGGGGCCCTATCCCGCCAATCTTTAACTATTCTTTGAGGCTTGCGGATTAGTATGTGGGGTGTAGAGCTAGGTTATGGCCAGGTTGGCCTACTTTTGTTGGTTTATTGAAGCTTGTGAGTTGTTTGATGTATTGTCTTGATATATACCTACTTCCAGTTTTTGTATAAATATTATGGTGGCCTCGACGGCCCAGTCAGAACTTCTGTGCTAGTTGGTTATTTATTTATATGAACTCTTAGGAGTAGCTATTTCTTTTATATATATGTTGACAGGGGCCTTACCGGCCGATGACTTAGTTTTAAGCCGGGATATACTAGTTTCTTTTCTTGATTGCGTGTGTCTGCCATGCGCTAGTAGCAACTGGTTCAGCAGGACCGGCTTGGGATTGTGTTTTGGCATTAGGAGTCAGTTGCGCCCCTTTAGTTTGGAGTGTGACAAACTTGGTATCAGAGCAACGTCGTATCCTATGGAATCTGCAAGTCATGTCTAGTAGAGTCTTGTTTATAAATGTGTTGTGCACCACATTCGCTAAGCAAGAAGCTACCGGGCATGTTAGAATGACTATCCTTCTTTTGCTCACCTCGTGTTATAGAGCGATGTCTTAAGGGTTGATGTTTCTTGCTTATAATTGATACTTGTATGCATATAGAGATGGCTGACACTGGACAAACCACAGCTAGCTAGGGTCTAGATACAGCTGTAGGCGAGGGTATCGACAAGGTACCACAGATGGAGATAGCCCATTGTAAGACCCATGTGGAGACATCTTCTCAGCCCCTTATAGATTCTCCACCGTTTCAGGAGCCTTCAAGGGATACAGGACTTCCGGCTCCACCAGTTGTACCAACTCTAGTTCCTTCTATTCCATCTGATCAGGATTTCAAAAGTGTTGTATATATGTTAGCACAGTTAGTAGTTGCACAACGCCAACCAGTTGTGCCAGATGTTGCCGGACCTTCTGAAGGGCCCGGAAGTTTGAGAGTTTGTGAATTTCTTGCCTTGAATCCTCCACAGTTCACAAGGACAGATCGCAGAGAGGACCCTCAGCACTTTGTTGATCAGCTTCATAGGATCTTCAGAGTCATGCATGCATCAGCGACTGAGTTAGTTATGTTAGCAACATTTTGATTGCGTGATGTTGCAGTATTTTGGTACGAAAGTTGGGAGAGATCTAGGGGAAAATATGCATCTCTACCCACTTGTGATAGCTTTACAGAAGCTTTCATAGATCACTATTTGCCTTAAGAGATTACGGATGGGCGGGTGAACCAGTTTCTAAACCTTTGACAATGTAGCATGAGTGTCCGAGATACGGGTTGAGATTTGATTCATTGGCTAGATATGCACCAGCATTTGTTAATACGATACATGACATGGTGCGTAGATTTGTGAGAGGGCTTGACTCAAACTATACCGACGCTTGTTCTACCGCTGCACTAAATGATAATACAGATATCTCGCGAATTCAGGCCTTTGCATAAGGCATAGAGGATCGTCGACATTTACAGTATATAAGTGAGAGGGTCGAGAGAGAGAGACAGAAGAGGGCTAGGCCCGCTGGTTCACAGGGAGATTCTTAGGTTGGTCCCAGACCCCGACATTCTATTAAGCCACCTAGACCTCCACCATAGCAGTTCCAGGGTAGTAGATTTGATCGTCAGGGACAGTCAGACCCAGGTGAGGGTTCACGAGCATCTGGCTCGCAGCAACAGAGGGGTTCAGACCAGGCTAAGACATCCCCGCCGCGTTGCGCTACTTGCGGTAGGATGCATTACGGGAGGTGCAGATAGGGTTCCACAGGTGGTTATTCTTGTGGACAGGAGGGGCATGGGTGGAGAAACTGCCCTACCATAGGTCAGGGTGGTATAGGTCAGTCGACCAAGTCAGCAGTAGGTTCCTCCTCATCCGCACAGTCTACAGGGCGTGGACCCCAAACTTCAGCACGTAAAGGTAGAGGTAGAGGCAGTAAGGGAGCATCTAGTTCTGGTAGTGGACAGAATCGTACATATTCATTAACCGGACGACAAGACTTAGAGTCATCACCAGATGTTGTGACAGGTACATTGATTGTTTGCTTTCATTGTGTTTATGCTTTGATAGATCCTGGATCTACTCTGTCTAATGTTACTCCATTTATTGCAGAGTCATTAGATCGACCCTTTATTATATCTACACCAGTTGGTGAGTCTATCGAGGTTGCCTGGTAGAAATTATCGACCGTCAGACCTCTGTAGACCTGGTAGAGTTAAAGATGGTTGATTTCGATGTCACTATGGGTATGGACTGGTTAGCGTCTTGTTATGCTAATGTTGAGTGTCAGAGAAAGATTGTTAGATTCCATATTCTAGGAGAGGCAGTTCTGGAATGAAGAGACGATATATCAATGCCGAAAGATAGGTTTATTTCCTATCTTAAGGCGAGTAGGATGATCACTAAGGGTTGCATTTGTCCTCTTGTTCACGTTCATGATATATATGTAGAACAACCGACTATTCAAACTATTTTGGTAGTTAATGAGTTTCTAGATGTATTTCCAAACGAGCTCTCTGGTATCCCTCCAGAACGAGAAATTGATTTTGCTATCAATAAGCTACCAGGTACACAACCCATATGTATCCCTCCTTATAGAATGACTTCTGCTGAGCTAAAGGAGTTGAAGGATCAACTGAAAGACTTGTTGGATAAAGGCTTTATCAGGCATAGTGTTTCACCATGAGGTGTGCCAGTGTTATTCGTGAGGAAGAAATATGGCTCACTAAGAATGTGTATCGATTATCGACAACTGAATAAGGCGACTATAAAGACTAAATATCCCCTTCCGAGGATCGATGACTTATTCGATCAGTTACAATGTGTTGAGTGTTTCTCAAAGATTGATTTAAGATCAGGGTATCACCAGATACGAGTTCGGGAGAAAGACGTTCCAAAGACAGCTTTTAGAACCAGATATGGACACTTTGAGTTCTTGGTAATGTCTTTTGGATTAACTAAAGCCCCAGCAGTGTTCATGGACCTGATGAATAGTATATTCAGGCCGTATCTAGACTTGTTTATGACTGTATTTATTGATGATATTTTGGTGTATTCACGTTCAAAAGCTGAGCATGTAAATCATTTGCGAGTAGTCCTTCAAGTTCTTCGAGAGCAGGAACTTTATGCAAAGTTCTCCAAGTGTGAGTTATGGTTGAGCTCTGTGGCTTTCCTAGGCCATATTGTATCAGATGCAGGCATTGCGATTGATACACAAAATATTGAGTTTGTAAAGACTTGTCCCAGACCCATGACTCCGACTGAGGTTCGTAGTTTCTTAAGGTTAGCTGGGTAGTACAGAAGGTTTGTAGAGGGGTTTTCTTCATTTTCAACACCATTAACGAAACTGACTCAAAAAGCAACTAAGTTCCAGTGGACTGAGGCTTACGAGCATAGTTTCCAGGAGCTTAAGGAGTGGTTGACATCAGCACCAGTTCTAACATTGCCAGAGGGTTATGCGGTGTACTGTGATGTTTCTGGTGTTGGGCTGGGATGTGTTCTAATGCAACATGGTAAGGTTATCGCATATGCTTCAAGGCAATTGAGAAAACATGAAAAGAACTATCCGACCCACGATTTAGAGTTGGTTGCAGTTGTGCATGCATTAAAGATCTGGAGACACTATTTATATGGCGTTCATGTTGACATCTTCACAGATCATCAAAGCTTTCAATATATCTTTAAACAAAATAAGTTAAATCTGCGACAACGTCGATGGCTTGAGTTACTGAAAGACTACGACATGGATATTTTATATCATCCAAAAAAGGCTAATGTGGTAGTCGATGCCCTCAGTCAAAGATGTATGGGTAGTTTATCCTATTTAGGTGTTGAGAAGCGTGAGCTAGCGCAAGAGCTTCATCAGTTAGCTAGCTTGGGAGTCAAATTGTTAGAGGCAAAAGATAGTGGGGTAACAGTTCAGGACACAGCCGTATCATCTGTAGTTGTAGAAGTGAAATCACGGCAACAAGAGGATCCTAACTTAGAGCAGTTTCGAGCAAAGGCTCAGAATCAACAGACTTTAGCATTTGATATAGCAGGAGATGAAGTCCTTAGAAGTAGCGGTTGATTGTGTGCTTCGAATGTTGCAGGGCTTCGACATCGAATTACGGATGAGGCACATCATTCCTGTTATTCTATTCACCCAGGTTTGACAAAAATGTACCATGATATTAAGGAGATATATTAGTGGCACGGGCTGAAGAAGGACGTTGCTAAATTTGTTGCACAGTGTCCTAACTGACAACACGTGAAAATTGAGCACCAAAAGCCCACTGGGCTAGTTCAGGAGATAGTTATTCTTTTATGGAAGTGGGAAGCAATTTATATGGATTTTATTACAGGATTGCCTCGATCGCGTCGCAGGTTTGACTCTATTTGGGTAATTGTTGATAGACTAACAAAATCAACCCATTTCTTACCAGTCAGGGCTACTTTTACTGCTGAAGACTATGCAGGGCTCTATATTAGAGAGATTGTTAGGCTACATGGTGTCCCAGTATCTATTATCTCTAATAGAAGAGCACAATTTACTGCCAACTTCTGGAAGTCCTTCCAAAAAGGACTGGGGACATGGTTAATCCTAGTACAACCTTTCACCCTCAGACAGTTGGCCAGGCTAAGCGTACAATTTTGACACTCAAGGATATGTTACGGGAGTGTGCGCTAGACTTCAAGGGAAGTTGGGATGACCACTTGCCTCTTATTGAGTTCGCATACAATAATAGTTATCATTCCATCATCGGGATGGCACATTATGAGGCTTTGTATGGGCGAAAATGTAGGTCCCCAATTGGATGGTTCGAGGTAGGTGAGTCAGGGTTGATTCGACCCGACTTAGTATAACAGACAGTGGAGCAGGTTAAGCTCATTCGGGAGAGGTTGCTAACAGCTTAAAGCCGACAAAAGTCATACTCAGATGTGCGACAAAGGGACTTAGAATTTTGTGTCAATGACTAGGTATTCTTAAAAGTCTCGCCTATGAAGGGTATTATGAGATTTGGCGGGAAAAAAAGCTTAGCCCAAGATTCATTGGGCCATATCGGATTCTTCAGAGGGTAGGACGAATGGCATATGAGTTAGAATTGTCTTCGGGGCTAGAATCTATTCATCCAGTTTTCCATGTATCGATGCTCCGAAAGTACGTAGGAGACCCTTATCGGGTTGTCCCAGTTGAGGATGTTCAAATCACAGAGGATTTGTCCTACGAGGAAACTCCAGTTGCCATATTAGAATGGCAGGTCCGTAAATTGAGGACCAAAGAGGTGGCTTCGGTTAAAGTATTGTGGAGAAACAAGAATAGAGAAAAGTTGACCTGGGAAGCTGAGGATAACATGAGGTCCAAATATCTTTACTTGTTTCATACCCCAGGGTGATGGCATATCAGTTTATATTGGTGCAGTGGGGTAAGATACCTATAAAAAAAATTATATTATTGCTTCTTATTATGGTTGTCGTCGTATTTTTGCTCGCATTGTTATTCCGGAGCTTTATTACTTAGTTGTTTATGTCGTCCTGTGAGATGCCTAAGTTAAAAATTTATGTGTTTCAGGTTTTGGATAGTCACATTCACAAAGGATACTTTATCTAAACTTTGGCAACTCCTAAGGACATAATCGTGTGACTCAGATTTTTCGTTCGAGGACGAATGTTTCTAAGGGGGGAAGGTTGTAACACCCCGACTTTTCTAAACGTCTAAATTAATTCATACATTTGCGGAAACACAAAGAGGGCGAGTAATAAATTAAAAATGATGCGGTATGTCATATTTTAAGTGTTCAAGGGCTGTATCTCAAGTTTTGAAATAAGGTAAGTCGCAAAATTAAAGTGGGCGAAAGTTATTGTAAGTTCCTTTTTAAATATTTCTCTGAAATTTGTGTCAAATGTTTTAGAATTTTTCTCCCAATGTATAACGAGTTATGGGTCCCACGATCCATTAAATTGAAGGTCTAGGAGTCTAGTTTCCAATGCATCAAACGGTTTGTTCATACGACTTCTGTCACGACTCGGGATCACCCCCTAGTCGTAACCGGCGTACTCGACCTCGAAGAGGTCTAATACAAGCCCTTAGCATTCATCACATTAGATATGTAAAATAGTGCGAAATTAAAAACTCTTTAAATAAAATCCCATAAGACTCAAAGGTCACTTTTAAAAACATCATTCAAAAGTACACAAGCGGAATACTAAGTCTCTTAGC
>JAJOOG010038329.1:0-13802 GCA_029582565.1 Solanum infundibuliforme
GCCTTAGAACATCTAATCCTTGGAAATTCGTGGATCTTTCCTTCGAATTTCCCATATCTTTATTTAGTTTTTTTGTTTCTTTTCTTTGTGCTTCCGCATTCTAATATTTAATTCTCTATTTGTGATCTCCCTTAACCTTGCTGTTATCACATGTTGTATCAACTGAAGGCGTGAAGGTGGATCCTAGTAAGATAGAAGCAGTTGTTGAATGGAGACCTCTCAAAAATCAAACTGAGGTAAGAAGTTTCTTGGGTTTAGTAGGATACTACAAAAGATTTGTGAAAGGCTTTTCCATTATCGCCTCCCCTTTGACTATGCTCTTCCAGAAGGAAGTGAAGTTTATTTGGGATGACAAGTGCAAAGAGAGCTTTAAAACTGTCAAATCCTTGTTGACTCAAGCACCTATACTTACTCTACCAATTGAAGGGAAAGAGTATGCAGTATACAGTGATGCTTCTCACAATGGTCTAGGATGCGTTTTGATGCAAGAATGGAAGGTAATTTCTTATGCCTCTCAGAAATTAAAACCGCATGAATTGAATTATCCTACTCATGATCTTGAACTTGCTGCTATAGTGTTTGCTTTAACAATATGGCGGCATTATTTGTATGGAGAGAAATGTCATATATTCACTAATAACAAGAAATTAAAGTACTTGGGTACTCAAAAGGAGCTAAACCTAAGACAACGTAGATGGCTTGAAATCATCAAGGATTATGACTGCACGATTGATTATCATCCAGGTAAAGCTTATGTGGTTGTAGATGCCTTAAGTCGAAAATCATTCGCAAGCATTTCTTTGAGTCCTTTTCCGCTGCTCCTTGAGTTAAGAGCCATGAATGTTTGTTTTGCACTTGATTCAACTGGTTCAGTTATTGCTAATTTGCAAGTAAAGCCAATATTACTTGAACAGGTGAAAGAAGCACAAAAGTTAGATGAGAAACTTGTAAAATTGACTAGAGAAGTTCAAAATGGGGAAAAGCTTGATTTTACAGTAACGGAGGATGGTGGCTTATTTTATCAAAATAGGTTATGTGTCCCTTGTGATGACAAATTGAGGAGAGAGATATTAAATGAAGCACATACTTCACCATATGCAATGCATCCTGGAGGTACAAAGATGTACCAGACCATCAATGAACATTATTGGTGGAATGGTATGAAGAGAGACATTGCCGAGTTCATTTCGAAATGTTTGGTTTGTGAACAAGTAAAGGCAGAGCATCAAGTCCCAGTTGGTTTACTACAACCCTTGTCGATGCCGGAATGAAAATGGGAGAGAAAAATTATGGACTTTGTTTTTGGACTTCCTCGCACTCAAAGGAATCATGATGCAATATGGGTGATTGTGGATAGGCTAACCAAGAGTGCTCACTTCTTAGCAATCATGATGAATTACTCACTTTAGCGTTTAGCCGAATTGTACATTAATGAGAATGTAAGACTACATGGGATACCTGTGTCTATTGTATCTGATCGAGACCCATGGTTTACATCTAGATTTTGGGGCAACTTGCAGGAAGCTTTGGGTAGTAAGTTGAAATTTAGCACTTCGTTCCATCCTCAGACAGACGACCAGTCGGAAAGAGTGATTCAAATTTTGGAGGATATGCTTCGAGCTTGGATTATGGAGTTTGAAGGTAGTTGGGACAAACACTTGGCTTTGATAGAATTTGCTTACAATAACAGTTACCAATCGAGTATTGGAATGCCCCTCTATATGAAGCCTTGTACGGAAGGAAATGTCGGACCCCTCTTTGTTGGAGTGAAGTTGGTGAAAGAAAGCTTGTTGGTCCTGAAATTGTGCAACAAATAAAGGACAAGGTAAAAATTATCAAGGATCGTCGAAAGATTTATTCGGATAGACAAAAGCTGTATGCTAATCTTAGAAGGCGTGACATTGAATATCAAGTTGGAGATAAAGTATTCTTAAAGGTTTCTCCATGGAAAAAGATTATGAGATTTGGCCAAAAAGGAAAACTTAGTCCCCGATTTATTGGACCTTATGAGATACTTGAAAGGGTTGGACCAGTTGCATATAAATAAGCTTTGCCACCCGAGTTAAACAAGATCCACAATGTCTTTCATGTTTCTATGCTCAGAAGTTATCGTTCTGATCCATCGCATGTTCTGCCAGTTGAATCAATTGAGTTTAATCCTGACTTGACTTATAATGAAGAACCTATCCGAATTGAAGCTCGAGAAGTAAAGCAACTTAGAAACAAGAGAATCCACTTAGTAAAGGTACTTTGGAGGAACCAATCTGGAAAAGAAGCTACCTGGGAGAGAGAAGAAGACATGAGGACCTAGTATCCGCACTTGTTCCGGGACTAGTGTAAGGTAAATTTCGAGACAAAATTTCTTTAAGGGGGAGAGAGATGTAACACCCCGAAATGATAACCAAGAGTCGCTTGTCGATACACCATTGCTTAATCACTACAGTATGTTTTACTCTCATTTTGGGAAATTGAAATGTTGTGATATTTGCAAACTTGCTTAACATAAATTCTGATCGTAATTTATTGGATTGTATTGGGGTATTTGCGTAATATTCTAATGAGAATTATGTATAACTTTAAAGGGAGGTGAGGTTAATACATATAGGTATATATGTATGCATTTTGGGCAGCCAACCTTTTTTTGGGCAGCCACCTTCTAGAGACAGTTGTGCATGTGATAAACATCACTCTTGAGACTATATTTTGACACCTCCTCTAGTGAAATTCGTTTCCCCTGAAGTCTAAGAACATTAGAACATTATCTAACCATTTTTTCTTCAAAAACACAAGAGAAATCTTGGTCCTTTTGGCTGGAATTCGAGATACACCCTTCTCTTTGGTGAGTAGTCAAAATCTGTTTTTGAGCTGAGTAGTGTTTATTACTTTGAGAATATCTCGTTCTCTAGAACTCATTTTTTGGTGAATAAATACGATTTGGGAAGAAAATTCATATACCTACAACTCTTATGTTTATGTAAAACTCTAATTTACCTGTTATGGATTCGAAATATGGGACGCAACATAGGACAGGTTATGTCCAGATTTCGGATTTAGAAATCCTGTATGGACAACTGTTAGTGTATCGATGATATCATTTTGTACAAAATATTTTGCGGTGATTCTTGATTGTTTGCAACCTTAAGAGATGTACCTACATCTTTCATGAAGGATATACAGTCCAGTTTTGCCGTTTTCCTTTTCAAATCTAAGTTGCGACATGACGTACAAGGCTGGCCAGAATTACTGTTTTGGGATCATAGTCTAATTTGTACAGGCTAAGCTTACTTGTGATGATAATCCTGTTTTACATTAACATTATTGAGCTACTAGGGATTAAAGAAGTTATTTTATTTTATTTTAAGGTTGTATATACTCGTGAACAAGTTGAGGACCTTGATACGTTGGTTGGTCTACGGTATGAATTCTTGAAGTTGTGCTGGACTGTTTCTAAGCTAAGCACTGAGGTTTGTGTATAAACTTGTACTGGTAGTATTTTTACCTGCTGGTATATCTGAAAGTTTATCTTGGTACCTTGGTTACCCCCTGTCACTTTGCATTGTCGTGTTGGTATCCTTTAAGACATTCAAGACACTTGTGTAACTCGCCCACTTGTACGAATTGTTTGATCACTTGGTACTTTTGTTGGGACCCTGTCCTTCTTGTGGCTGTGACTTTGTCACTATTGGCATGCCTCTTAATTCGGATCATTTACCATCTTGACTCTAGAATTTTAGTCCGTCATAAGAATGGAAGTTGTCCATCTTAAGTACGAACTAGAAAGCCATTTTTAATATGGTTCTTGGTTCTCTTGATTATTGTGCTTGACCCTTCTTGATACTGGCATTGGCCCTTCTTGATACATGTTTGTGCTTCGTGTGACGACATTATGTATATATTGGGCGAGCCTTGTTATTGAATCTCT
This sequence comes from Solanum infundibuliforme, assembly GCA_029582565.1. NCBI lineage: Eukaryota > Viridiplantae > Streptophyta > Magnoliopsida > Solanales > Solanaceae > Solanum > Solanum infundibuliforme. The sequence goes on from JAJOOG010038329.1 coordinate 3,923, forward strand.
TGAAAAATGGTTCTATGAGTGTTCTGGACATTTGGATCTTTAAATATCAAACTTGATACTCTTTATATATTGTTTACTTGATTTGTTTGTTATGTTTCAATTTTGCTGCCTATGACTTGAGAAAGGTAGTTTGGTGAATCTAAGGGCTCTGAACCTATAGTTTTTACACCACTAAGCTATATGGTTAGCGATAGTTTTTTCTATCCTAGGGAATGATCGAGAGGAGGCATGAAGCTGGCCATTGGAGATGGAGATTTTGAGAGCCTTAAGGAAGATCACATTTGCATATAGGCATCTAGATTTTATATAAACCTTGGGACTTATACATGATCTATGTGTTGTATATTTACACGAAATTTTGAGGGATAATTTGATCAAGTCACCATGGGTTGTAATATAAGTAAGGCTATATGTTTTGTTCTTTTGGGGTGTGTAAGCCCAAGTCTTGTTATATATTAAATTTACCAGTTGTTTTGAATGGTTGTGTGAAGCATGAACCACCTAATTTGGGTACTCGGAAGTTGGTAATATTCGTTTTATATCATTTTTGCAGTGTGAGGATAATATATTCATAAAAATATCATGAGTTATTGACTTATATTATTTTGGAAGGGTTTTTCCCCTATAAGTTAAAATTATGCGCAATATTAATTTGACATCAAATAATTGTTTAACTGGGTAGGATGCACATCCTTAACTAGTTTTCTTCTCTCTTTACGAACCTAATCTCTCTACTAACTTATAATCAATATGGCCATAGTTAACCTCTTTTGAATGTCGCAAGTATTTAATTAGATTTCTTGTTTAAGTGGTAGTATCCTTTTGAAAGGGTTGCTACAGAAATAACCATTATCCTTTCTTGCCCTCTTTGAATCCCATATCTTCTCCTTAAGTTTTTGTTCTTCGATTCGATTGGAATGAACCATCAAATGACAAACAACCATCTTCTTAACAAGGATGGCAGTAAGGATTTCTTTGACCACCAAGTTGGAAGAACCCGACACAAACTTACTCATCCGTGCCCTTGGATCTCCAATGATAGTTGGAGCATATTTAGACAATTGTGTGAATTTAATAGAATACTCTTTCACACTCATGTTTACTTGATGAAGGTTAATAAACTCAAACACATTTGCCTCTCTCATCAAAAAGGGATCCAACGAAGAAAAGAAACCTTAAATTTATCCCAATCAAAAGGATCCACATCAACCTCCCTCTCTTCCTTCCATTGCTTGAACCAAACTTGAGCAACACCCTTAAGTTGATAACAGTCAATTTCATATTTTCCAATGAATTAATACCCACAATCTCTACAATCTTGTGAACCTCATTGATGAACTCTTAGGGATCTTCCTCAACTTTAGACCCATGAATTTTTTGATGATTCATCCTAGTAAAGTCCCTCACCTTTGTTGTAGATGTACCTACCCTTGGGGTAATGGAAGACAGAACCTCCTTATTTTGTTGAGCTGTCATAGCTTGAACCAATGTGTGAAATGCGACTTGGAACACATCATTAATTAGTCACTTGCTCGACCAAAGGTTCAGATTGAACTTGAGGAGCTTGGGGAGTTTCTTGTTCCACATTCTCACCCTATTTTATCGAACATATGCTCTTCGAGGGGACATATCCTAAAAGGCATCTGACAAGGATTATGTCACCCCCGGAGCCTACACCATGGGCGTAACGGTCACTCGAGAACCATTGTTGTCCCCAACAGAAGCCTTGGCCTGGCTCAACTCTCAGCAGAAAACTTACTCAACAACAAAAACAACTCAATGAAAAGATTTAACTCAATATCTCAAATAGGTAACCTTAGAATAGTTTAAAGAAACATTCAAACTAGCCCTAAGGTTAACTCAAGTCTAGAACATTAACATTATAACTGAAAAACTCATGAACTACTACTTTCCATCTATCTATGAAGCCTCTAATACTATGAGGGATGTCGGGACAATACCCCTGACCATCCTAACAAACTTAAATAGATTAAGATAAATAAGGGATCCTCCGGAAGTAAGGAGGCTCACCAAACAACTTTGGAATATCAGATGGTATCAACGAATCACCTGTTGATGACCCTGATCTCCTATAGTTGCATCATGAAAGATGCAGGCCAAATAGTGTCAGTACATGGAATGTACATGCATGGAAGGGGAATACTAAAAATAACATAAAAGTTTTAACATGGACAGAAGGAAACATTCTCACCTTGACTCTATTCATCTCAACCTCAACTCAATGCAGTATAAAACAACACTAAAAGTGCAGTTTATATAAAGCATTTAAAACAATAGATAACAACTAAATTTGTATGTAAAGATACAAAATAACTCTATTTGGCAGATTCTCTAACCGATAACCATAACTATGAGCTATGTGATGATTCAACGTCTCGCTTACACTGCCAGAAGTGTCCTATACTTTGTCGGGGTATAGAACTCCTCAACTAAGTGGATCAACTAAGTTATGCTTATAAATCAATAAGGAATTATCTAAAAAGTATGACCCTTTCTACAAACATTGGCTATATGGTTTATGAGGACTTTGAGTTATCTTAATTCGTCCCATATAGATGCTCAATACTACTACAAAAATATATCTTAGCTCATATGTTTACAAACATTTCCTCATTCTTCAATTTAACATTATTACTAAAAAGATTTCTCTTAAAAGATATAGTACTCAAAACTCCTCATCAACTCCTTCGGAAATCGGTGTTTCCCCTTAGCTTATTATAAATGTAAAAATATTTACTCTTGGGAATACTTAGTTCCCATATATTCATTTTGAAAAATTAAACTCAACTCTCCTCATCCTCAAACTAAAGTACTCAAGCCTTAAAACAAGTTTTAAAAGATAGTAAAAGACTCCTCAAAATGACTCGAAAGAACTCTCAAGACTTTACTCTTTACTCTACCTTGAATTTGAATTATGAATTCAAAGGTTATGATTCATGTTATTAATAATCACTAGTTATTTAACGAAGATTTTAGTGTGGATATCAAGTAGAAAACATAGGTACGATTCGAGGGAATGAAACACAAACTTCAAGAAACTCATAAAGAATTCATCAAGAACTCAATGTTCTCAATCTTATGGATGAAATTCGAATATGTAAATCATGATTGGTTTATGGGTAAACGAACCCAACACTATCAAAACTTAAATACCTTGATTTGGTGAAATAAATCCTCGATTCGCAAGAGTTCTTGTTCATTTTTCCTTTTCTCCTAGTTTCCTCTTCTTGAACTTCTCTCAAAACCCTAAGTAGTTTAGGATTGCCACACTGACCCAAATCATATTTGACCCCAAAAATAATACTAAAAACGTTTTAAGCTGATGGGATAAGGAAAAGACCAAAATACCCCTCAAAAATTAGGCTAACTTTCCTTAATTGGACAGGCTTACTTCAAACGGGCATATCTCCCTCATACGAGCTCAAAATTTAGCAAACTCGGTGGCGTTGGAAAAAGGATTCAAAGAACTTTCATATGATATCTTATGGGTCACCTAACTCATCATGTACTAAATGTTATGATCGTTTGAAGAGAATTCAAAACTCATAACTTAAGCTTAACTTGAACAAAATTAAATTGGCTCTTTCCAAATTATTTCTTTCTAGTTTTTGTTCTTTCTAAGGCGTGTTGTTACAGATTAGGGGAGATACATATAGATTTACAATCTATCACGCAGGTTTAGAATGATGAAAGAAGTAGAATTTCCTAAATATCTTATAGCATCTTATCCAAAAATGTTGTGCGTTTCACACGAATGAACAAGACTCTAATTGACATAGCTTGTGAAACATCCTAAAGACTTTCAAAACCATATTCTTTGATACCAAGTTTGTCAGGACCCAAAGTATACCGTAGACGTAACATAGTGTATAAAACCTCGAAAGTTACTACAAAAGCCACTTAGCATACATAATAAGAGATAATAGAAATAAAGACTTCAAAAGACTATCTGATACAATAAAAAGAGTTTAAAAAAATTAAAGTGGATTTCTAACATAAGTCTTAATAACAAGACATCTACTACATAAAAAGATGTGGTTGGGATAAACCTATACACCACATACAAAATTTTGAAAACTTCAACTGACATAAAGCTATAAAATTGTCCCAACCCTCAAATCATGAGAATTTATCAATCTTCAATAGCCAAATGGATCAACTAACCACGAGTGCGAGAGGTAGGAGCATCGAACCCTACATTATTGAAACCATGTAGGCACAAATATGCATTAGTACATGTCAATGCAATGTAAGCCTAACATATTTAAAATACTTCGTGAAATACTTTGAAAGTGACTTAGTTCACTATTGTGGGAAGTTTATCACATAATTGAAATATACTATGTAAGCAATAACATAGAATCAAGTGTGTGTCCCACACTGAAAAGGGATGTCTTTACTTGCCGAGGTAAGAACTATGATTTGAGCTAAAGTGGATCCACAAGGTAGTGTCTATCTGAGACAAATCCTATAGTGGCACATAGTTATGGGATAAGGAGATTTCTACTAGAGACCCGACCTTTCCTAACAGAAGACCCTCTATCTCTTTATCCTCTCGGTGCTAAGGAAAAATCCCATGGAATAGTCATTAATCATATTCATATTATCATCCATGGAAAAAGTATAGTTAAATTACTAATCCAAGCTAGAAACATAATATATTAGCTCCTTCGTCCATGTGTGAGAAAACCTTTCACCATCCATGATCGTTTCATAGTAGCTACATATGACCCATAATCATTAAATTCATACTAATAGTGTCATACAACTAATGATATTAGTTTTACAAAAATAGATCCATTATCATTAATGTAATATTTGTCTACAATACTAATCAAGATCTAATATAGGATAATAGTCAAAAGCCTTGAAGGTAAATCTAGATGTCATTCATGTCATGCGGCCAAGTTTGATAGAACATATAGATACCTTCACATATAAGCTTACTTTAATCATAGCCATTTCTTTCATAAAACATACATAATTTTCATATAACATGTTCATAGATTCATAAATTCATTATGTATTTATAGTCAAAGTATCCTGAAATTCATTTACAACACTTTCATAAAAGCATGCATATCTTCATAAAGATCATAGTTCGTGGTTCATAAGCTTCATGATAGATTCATAGTCTAGAATCATGGATCATGCATGAGTTTATGTGAATTCAACTCAAAATCATGTAATTACTTCAATTCATGCATTAGAAGTAATAAATTAATCAATAAAATCACAACTAAAGAGAACCCATGAAGATTGATTAAAATCCTAACTTTGAATTTAGAATCTAACTTGTAAAACTTAAAGAATTTAGAAACCCCATGGAGGAAAGGACTCCGAAGGTAAATAATAACATACCTTAGTGATCAATGCCCAAAATCTATGGTGAACTAGAGTTCTTGAAGCCAACCCTAGTTTTTTCTTCCTTAGATCTTAATAGGATTTTGGGGGTCATCTTGGAAAGAAACTTAGGAATTAGGTTAATGATTTTGAATGGGTAACTTTAGGAATTACTTTACTTATATAGGTCTTCAAATAATGGTTAAAATGATGTAGCTTAGGTACCAAACACTTGGGGTAAATACTAAAATGACCCTAAATTAAACTAATGGGTGACCCTAGATAGACCCCTAAACTGACTGCTTAGGCTTGATTGACCATTTTGGGAACCTGCTAGGTGGTCCCTTTTCAAGGCTACCCTAAACGGTTGGGTTTTTTGTCCTAAACAGGTTGTACAGCTCTTGATGTACAATTTAGAGAACCGTCTAGGTCACTCCAAATCCTGGCAACACTGGATGGCCAATCCATTTCCCTTAAATGGCCAGTTATCCCTAAACGGACCGTAAAAGGGTCTCGTGAAGGGTCCCTGACATTTGGCTTGTGGACTTGACCTTTAACCTTCTTAAACCTTTTCCAAAGTCGGACGTATTACAATATGCATAACATACAATAGCCTAACTAGGTATTATATAACAACTAAGTGAGTTGGGTTGAATCCCACAGGAGTGGTTTGTAATTGAGAATTAATAGGAAAGTAAGAATATTCTCAAGTCAATCATAGCTAAAAACATTTATGAATAAAATCATGGTTTAAATTAAGGGTGAAACAAGTGTCAAATGTTAGGGGGTTTGGTTTCAACTAACAACTACAACAGCAAATAACACGAAAATATGAATATAGAGAAGGGTTATTAGGATGTAATTGGACTGTGGGCTAAGGTAGAAAACCGAATAATTGCAATTAATAGTAAATAGTTGTAAATCAGTGATTAAGCTAGACTTTAGTGGGGGTAAACTTTGTCTCGAACAATTTACCCCGAATCAAATTGGTTTCTCTCGAACACCAATAAGTAGCAATTAAGCACAACCTTCACTTTAGTCCATTCATTCTCTCGAGTTGAATGTATGGAAAAGGGTTTAGGATTCACTCTATCAAGCTGAACCCATAACAAACCAATACCCACAGACCACCGATTCAATAATTTTTGTTTTAAAACCTCTCTCTCGAACAAGCCAAAAACACGAAGTTAAGATTGTATTTGTAACTACAACCCATTAAATTCAACCATAATTACTGAACGAAAACACCTTTAAACAACGATTAAACTATCAATTAACAATACCCATAATTTAAATCAACCCATAATCACATAATCACACCCCAAAAATTGGGGTATTAGCTAGACATCATAAAAAGGTAAAAAATGTTACCAAATTGTGTTTCCATCAACTAGGTAAGATTGATACTATCTTTACAAAGGTCTAAGATGAAGAATCTTCAACACCCACTTCCAATTTCTTAGAAATAGAAATATTCAAAGCTAAGAAAATATTGTCTCTCTATTCTCAGTTCTAAGCATTCAAATCAAAAACTGAATATTAATGAAAACTATTGAATGCTATATACTAAAATAAGAATTTTAAAATGCATTTATAGTTGCCAAAAAATGTGCTGCGAAGGACCGTTCGGCGCAATAAGTCGGGATCACCGATCCACTCGGCGATCCGCCCTTTGGTCAATTCTATTGCATTTCTGCTTTGGCCTTTCGCATCTTCAAGTTCTGTAACTTTAGACAATTTGTGGACCCGTTTGGCGACTCGTCGACTGCTCCTTTCTATCGGTGACTTGATGTTCTCTTTCAGGGCTTGGCAGACTGGAACATTAGGAGAGACCATGGCCATTAGGCGACTCGCCCAATGGGTTAGTCGATCCTAATGCCTTGTTTTCTTCGTTTTTTCAGCTGCCTTGTTCCTTTTTGCTCAATAGTATCCATACTTTGTTCCTCAATCCAAATACCTAAAATTCAAGGATTTACATTAGTTATTGGCACAAAATATGCATTTGAGGACACTAAATCTATTAAAATAAAACCCTAAATGAGTCCAAATCGTGGACTCATCAACACCCCCAAATTAAACTTTTGCTGGTCCTCAAGTAAAACTCATGTTCAGCAGTTCAAAAAGGATGTCTCAAACAGTGCTACACAAAACTCAATCATGAATGCACACAAAAAGACTCAACTTACTCATGCAAGGATAATTGTGCACTCAAAGATTCAAGTGGTGACTCACCATTACCAAAGAATCTCAAGCTCACAATACCTGCTTCAAATGCAAGTTCAAGCTCAACAAAGGTAATCAAATTCCCTCACACAAAGAATGATTCCATATTCACACACAATGGCTCAAAATTTAAATCTCTGGAATCAAATGCAACGCTCACACTCACAAAGATGAACACAATGCATGATTTCACCCATAGGTTTGCCTGTATTTTGCAATCAACACTTGTTTCAACTCACTCAAGATTAAAAAGGTCTTTCAAGGCTTGTAACGATGCTGAGTGTAAAGGTATGGTCATGTAGTCTCAATGGGTGCAATCCTCATGAAATGTGATGTGAACAACACTTTCTTTCATTTTCTTCATCATTTTGATTCGTGCCAACAAGTCATCCCATTATTCACTTTCCATGGATTGTTTGGAAACCCCATTTTCTTTGCATTTTCAAAACTTTATTCCAGAACTATTTCATTCTTTTTCATTTGCATTCTTTTCCTCTTTCTTTTTTTTGTATGGAGGGGTTCCATTTTTTCTCAAAACCATGGGTCAAAGGGGACTTTCTTGCACTTTTTCATTTAACTTCTCTTTTCACCACACCCCAACTTCGGCTTTTGGCCTAAGTTAGTTGTTCAAACGAACCACAAATCATGAGGATTATGGGTAATGGATCATGAAAGGTCACGATTTTATCAAGTTTTTCCAAGAAAAGGTTAAGGCTCACAGGGTGTTCAAAAGGGGTTCACACACTCACAACGTAGGCCACAAAAAGAGGTATAATGTCAAATTGTTTAACACTCTTCAAAGTTGCCGAAGATCATATCAAGACATTTCATCATCTAGTCAATCGGACCAACAGGGAAAATTCTAGTGGTCATCATACATGGTTCACGGTAAGCTCATCACACAAGGCATTGACACCGATGTCAGACAAGACTCCACACATTCACTAGTGTGCAATGTTGATGTTTACGTAATCAATGACACAACTTCTGATGCAAGTGTCTACGGTCATGCAATAGTATAATAACCTAACCAAGGGTTGGGGTCGTGTCCCAAGGGGGTGGTTTTGAGAATTAATAGAAAAATAAAATTAGCTCTAACTAGTCGTAGTTAAAGACATTAACGACTAAAAACATTATAAATTAAATGGGGTGACACAAAAGTGTCCAATATCAATTGGTGGTTTTGTCACAAATATTGCAAAAATAGTAAAGATAACAAAGAAATCTATGAATGAGAGGGGATTCTTGGGATGTGACCGCAATATATATTGGTATAAATCATTGGGTACATGCTTTTGATAGGAAATTTGCAAGATAATAGTGACTAGGCTAAGCTTTAGATCGAAGATTTAAGTCTTGTTACAGGTCAAGAGTGAAGAATCCAAGAGACCCAAGTCCAAATCCTTGGAGATGAAACCCTCTTCTTCTTCAAGTTTCAAAATCCTCTCAAACTCAGAGAAAAAGTACTAAAATTATATTAATTGTTTCACACTAAAAAATATTATGATACTAAAATCTGATACTAAGCTATAACTCTCAACGAATATTTATAGTTTTCAAAAATTTGTGTTGCAGCGGGTCATTCGGTGAAATTAGTCGAAATCGCCGATCAGCTCGGCGATTCGCCCTTCTTCTAGTTCATCGCCTTTTGTGCTTTGCATTCAGCATGTTTGTGTGCTGGATCATTGGGCGGTATATCCCTGCTTCGCGGAACTGTTTGGCGACACACCAACTGCTCCTTTCATTGCCTTTTTTATCCTCTTTCTTCAGGGCTTCGCGTACCGAAACAAAGGGCGGAGTATGTCCCTTCGGCGACTCGGCAACTGTGCTTGGCGAAGCTCAGGCTTCAGTTTCTTCGTTGATTTCAGCCTTTTTGCGCGTAAGTGTCCATGCTTTCACTCAAACTTCAAATACCTGAAACTTTAGAGTTTTCATAAGATATTGAGATAAAATAAACATTTGAGGAAACAATTTTATTAAAATAAAGCCCTAAATGAGTCCAATTTGTGGACTCATCAAATGTTCATCACAAAAGAATCAATTCGATACTTGCCTAGTCACAACGAGATGCAAACAGTTCACATATTAACTCTGCAACTTCATTTGGCCTTATCGTAGCCGCACATTCCTTTTTGTTCGATTATGAGCACTTGATAGCATCCAAGGAAGCTCTACTCCATTGAAGGACAAGGATGACGCTTTAGAAACTCCAAGGAGGCCCATAACAAGATCTCAAACCAAGGAGTTCAATGATAAGCTCAATGGGCTTCAATCGCTGATCCAAAGGTTTCTT
>JAJOOG010038330.1:0-13870 GCA_029582565.1 Solanum infundibuliforme
TATTAGATAGTATCACACTAAATCTATGTTGATAATTCTTTTCTTGTTGATTACCTCCTTGGTCCGGCAAGTAGCAACAAGGCGAGTTCTAACGCGTGCACTCGTTAAAAAGACTTCTAAACGAAATAATTATCAATGCATGCAAAATACTATTCAAGAATTGCTTATTTACTATTTATACTTTGTTAATTGCTCATGGTTCCCACAACCCTAGTTGTGGATTTAGTTAGCCATATTAGCAAGAACACAATTCATAGTTTTAGATGAAGAAATCATGAACTTACGTAAAGAGAATAATAAACCCAGAAATTCAACTTGAATTGCAAAGCCAGAATCTTCAAAACGAACTTAGGAAATTAATAATTGTTAGGTTTTCTAATTAATCTCCCAAGTCACAAAGTAAAACTAGAATAATAATGTCTAACCCCTAAAAACGAGGTTTACATGCCCTATTTATAGAAAACAAATCCTAAGTTAAAAGGGAAACAAATTAAGGAAAGTTTGTTCAGGCACGCGTCTTCATTCCACGAGACTGACTTAAGGACCGTCGATGGATCTACGGTCCGTAAGTCACTTCCGTCAGCCAAGACTTAGAAAATATTTCAGCTTCCAAAAATTAGCTTCTCTGAAGCAAACGACGGACTTATAGTACGGACTGTAGATCGATCTACGGTCCGTCAATCCCCTCCGTAGCTCCACACTTGGAATCTTAAAAAATCAGGTACTGGAAGCCTCGTAGTATCAATCTACGGACCGTCAATATCCACCGTGGTTCCACACTTGGTCAGATTTCCCTGATTTGTCTTCCATACCTTGCCTGCTGATCTACAGTCATAACCTACGAACCGTAAATGGACCTACGGTCCGTAGATCACCTCCGTGAATGCCCTTTTTCTGCATTTCTTTCAGCTGTCTCTATACTTCCACGCCTGAACATCTTTCCTGCAAAATATGATAAAAACACATAAAAACCAATACAAAAAGGCTCTAGACACACATAACTTGTAAGTGAAATGAATTAGAAATACCGTAAACTCACGGTATATCAAGTGTAACTCTAATTTCTTTGGAAAAGACATAATTTTTCAAATATGAGGACTGAGCCTTGAAAGGTTGCCTACATATCTCACGAGGGAGAATTCAGGTCGTACATAGTTCGACCACCTTGAATCTCCTTCGATTTGAGATAAAGGGTTAACTATTTTTTTTCTTTTTTTTTTATGAGAAAGTAAGATTTGAAAAATGAAGTTCGAATTTTGTTGTGAAACTAAAGACTCGAAGAGTATTTGGATGCACTTTTGATAGTGACTTGATATTTGTGTTTAAAAGGTTCTAGAAAATAAGACGAAGATGAGTGAGCTAGAATATCTTCAAATAAAGCAACATATTCACATAAACAGTTTTAACACATAAGCAAATATTGCACGTTCTAAACAAATATGTGACCCTTTCGTGCCAAGGGTAGGGCTAACGATTTGAAGAATGTATAACGTCATTTGAAACATTCTATTGCCCTAAATCTCAATTCTGTACAAGTTTTACGACTAAACTGATTGGGGATACATAATAGGGGAAATGGGATACAAAATATTAGTCCCGCGCAGGGACACAATCCTAATATATGCTTCGATGGAAAGTTCCTTCCTTCTTGATTTTTTGTCATCTCCGGATGTCCACGCTTTTGTTTGCAATGATAACTTGCTCCTTCTTCGATCAGAATAAAGCTATAATCTAATTCCCTAACCCAAGAGACAATATTTTGCCAAATGACGTATACATTCTTCAAATTTAAACATATCAACATGATTGTCTTTTATTGACCAATGAGCCAAATAGACACAAGGTGGGCTTCTAATGGACCTAACACGCCTTGGGTATTGGGTCAACTTAGTTCAAAATGCATTATATTCGAGATTTGGTTTCGCTCTATGCTAGTTGACTAAGAGTGGCTTTTAAAAGACTAGGAACCCAAGTGGACAACTTAGGTTGGAACTCACGACAATCATTGGACGCATGACGTACTAATAAATTACCGATCATTCCGGAAAAGGGTCGAGTATAAAAAGTCCCGCTGCGATTATGCAAAAACCGTCTTTAATATACTATACATACAACAGAAAATGTCATGAATGCAATGATAGTTATAACAATTTAAACACATTAAGCACATATAAACAATTCAACAATTAATATCAATTAATCAAATAGTCAAATCTTATGGTTAGAAATTAATTAAGTCACCAGCAGAGTCGTCATTTCTGTTTTACTCGAAAAAATAAAAGACAAAATGGACTTGGTTTTGAAAAAACAACTTAACTTATGATTTGAAGAGAAATCAATTTTCCAAACGAAACAGAGTCACCACTTAATTTTTTAGTAAAAAATCAAGAAAATACTTAAGGTTTTCAAAAGACTTAAACAGATAAAATTAATTGAAAATAAAAGGGTTCGAGTTCAATGTACATTCCGAGAAGGTGTTAGGCCCTCAGAATGTCCGCTAACTTGCGGTTGACCGGCGATTTGACTAAAACCTTTGACTAATTTTAGAAAATTAATCAGTAATAAAATCCTTTTGTTTATTTGGAAGAAAGTGCTTCTAAAGGGATTTTTAAGAAAAATAGCTATTATATTAACAAGATAACTAATAACATAAGTCATAAATAAAATAAGTAATAAATAAAATATAAATATTTTAGCTTGAACATAAAAGAAAAAATAACATTCTTTTGGGGAGTTTAATTAAATAAAACCAATTCAAATAGAAAGTTAGTCAATATGATAACAAATAAATACAAGAGTGAAGAAATATCAAATTTGGGAAGGCCCAAATCCCAAATCTTGATGCACCTGTCCTAATACTAAAAATTACCCAAAAACATGGGTTTGGGCCTATTTAAATCCATATTCAGCTGCTGATCATCTCATTGGGCCTTTAGGCTCATTTTTTGCTTGGACCTGCTGTAATGAATAGGATTTGTGCTTTAGCTCATTTCTCCTTTGAAGATCTGTATATGTACTAAGCATATACTCATGTATATGGGCTGTATACCGTCCTGTTTTCATGTATATCAGCCCATACACTAAATGTATACAACCTATTCCATCTCCCGAACACCTGTAATCCTTCTTTTATACACATGTACGCTGCTCTTTGACCTGTATATAACGTATATTGCTATATACCAGTGTATACAAGCTATATTTCAGTCCATTTTCGTGTGTATTGGGTTTTATACCAAATGTATGCAGCCCACTTCACACTTCCAACACCTGTATCTCCACTTCAGACCTATATTTCGATACTTAGACCTTATATCACTGTATACAAAAGTTGTATACCAATGTATATCGGCCATTTTTCTGCATTTATTTGCTTCTGAAACCTATATATCGGCTTTGCTTGCACCATCCGACAACTTTCTTTGACAAGGCAGACTCGAAACTACTCAAGAATATGCAAGGGCGAGTCCAAAATGGACTCGGATTGATCATATGCACCGAAAAAAAGAGAAAATAAATTAATATCTATAGATGGGCTAACAAACTCAATTAAAAATATTCATCACATACGAGAAGAACAATGAACTGCATTTCACACAATATCAACCAACTGTTCTAACAATTATGCTTAGTTGGAAATAATCAAAGTAAGTTGAAGTTGGACACATGATTGCTTGGTTAAGATTTTCCTTTATAAAGCTCAATCTAAACTAAAGAAGCAGGTCAAATAAACAAGAAGCATTTACAATACTAAGGTAAATCAATGAAGACATCCAACCATATTTTTTAAATATGCTAAGCACTCACAAATATGCCTAATCGGATAAGATATTAAAATAAGAACTTAAAGTCATGCTTGGATTAACTAGATCACTCATGACATAATACTCAAAATAGCATCAGATTTCCAAACAATGAATTTAAATAAGCATTTTCGGGACTTTCAGATGATAAACAATGGAAACAGAAAGCTCAAGAATGCCTCACATCGCCATGCTATAATAACAAGAATAATACATAAAAGAAATCAATCTAAAGCTAGACAAATTAATTAAGCTTGTAACAAGCCATCATATATTTGCAAGCTACAGAAAGAGGGAAAATTCTTGGCAAATTTGGTATGATACATCAACCTATCCTTTTTCAAAATAGTATGAAATTAAAGCAACAATGGCATATAACACTTGAATAGATTTGTATCCTAGATGTTATGCATTATACTATGAGGAAGAAGGGAAAGCAAACAGTAGCTAGGGATGAGATCTCAACTTGTCCATTTTTTAAACAATACATAGCCATGTCTTTCATAAAGAAGTAAAAACAGATCATAGATAGGAATCACCAAATCACCAAAGCAAATCACACAGTGAATTAAATTCACATAACATTCGTCTAAATTTAGCCAGAATGACAAAATGAATTTAAAAGGAGGAAATGTTACCTTCTTCGGAGCAGCGTTTCGGAACAATGAGCTTGAACTATGAAGCTTCCACCACCAAAATGGAGCAACGCCGAATTTCGACAAGTTAGGAATACCCTAAGAACTTTAAAGGAGAACCAATCTCTTGATTAACTCTCTTTCTCACTGCGATTTTAGTTGTTTTTGAGATAAGAAAAGGACTGTTATTTTGAAGTGAGTCATCCTTTCTTTAACCTCTGTTTTGGTCGAGAACTCTGCCTAAAAAAATCCCCCTTTATCAGTGAACGAACAAGAGTATTTATAGGGGAGAATGGAATTGAAAAAGGGGGAAACGGGCAAATTTTTGGATGAAGTTCGAAATTCGAATTATCTTTTGGATAAGGTTTGAGGAGCTGTCAGTTATACCAATTCCAACGAAAAATTAAAGTGAGTCGCTTGATTCTCGAGCAAGAACGAGTGAGGTGCGAAGATGGAGACACCTAAAAGATTCTTTGTACGAACGGATAAGGAGAGAGGGAGAGGACGACGCGGGTCTGGTCGAGTTCACTGTTGCTGGAGCGATTTGCTGCTTGTTCGCGGGTCGATTTCTGGGTTTGTGGTTCTGTTTCGCGTGAAGAAGAAAAGAATGGGGTCGCTGGGTTGTTTGTGGTATTTGGTATTGTTGATGGGTATTGAAGTGTATTGTAAGTGGGTTGGATATTGTTGTAAGAGTTAGTGGGCTGAAATTTGAAATGAAAGGCCCAAAAATGGGTCTTACAAAGAGTGAAGACAAGGTAAGGGAAAGTGGCTAAAATTGCAATTTATAGCCATTGAATTAAGGACTTAGCCAATTCGAGTTAATTAGTGAATTCGGCTAAAAAACTAAATAAGATGAATTAACATAAATAAATAAATAAGCTTCTTAATCTTAACGAAATAAAATAATTAACTTAATTGTAAACTAATGATTCAAAATTATAACCATAATTTAAACTAAACTAATTTAATAAAATACTTACTAAAATTAAAATTTTTTTTGAGATGATTTCCGAAATGTTTATAAAATATTCTAATTATATACAAAATTTTATAAAACATATATATTACTTAAAAATTAGAAAAATGATAAAATTAATTAAAGGTAACTTGAAAAATATTTTGAACTTAATAAAAACTAATTATTTGAAATCGTTCGGAATTTAAGAAGCTCGGTGATTAATCCATATTGTGGAAGTCCAAAATTGGGTGTCAACACAGTGACCATTGTTTTTGTATCAATACATTGGTAAATATAATCGTTCTATCCTAAGCGGATCTATTCCTTTAAACCTCGGGCACTAGAGCGGAATAATTTCCTTAAGGGGACATTGTGCATTCAGTGGACTTGATTATTTCCATTCTATTTCATTCTATTGTTACAGATCCTGATATGTTTTTTACAGTCATTAATTTATTCTTATATTATTAATTTTTTTATTTGAGTACATGCTTTAAAATTTGTTGTTTATGTTTATACAAAGTTATTGTTATAAGCATTTGTTAGTACAGATTAAATAACAAAAATTAATTGAGTATTCAAGCAAGTTTTCTCTACTAAAATTGTTGAAGGTACAATAAAAGAAGCTCTTACAAATCTCTAATTTCTTTATCAACTACGTCATTCCTTCAGTTACAAAGATGAGATTTTGTGTTCTTTAGAAAATCCTCTGAGAGTTGATAATTTTGCATGCCTATATTTTTTATTTTATGTTGTTGTTATCTATTTTTACTAAATTTTATCTGTGGATATTATGAGTACTTTAAGGATTGAAAGTTGATTGAAGTGTTAGTCAATTTTTTGAGGTATGTTATTTCCAAACATTGAAACTTTTCTGGTTAAAAAGATTTGTTATCATCATTGGATATCTCATAGTTTACTCCCTTTAATGTATGTTTTCTCGTTGTTGTGTTCTCTCCTTAAAAATGTATTGATTATTTTTCGTTTGGTATGTATATGATCTCATTTGGACAAAGCTTTCATCCTTTTAATGTTATTCTTTTTTTCCTTCTCATTCGTCTCTTCTAAATATTTTTGGTGTGAGTTATGACTATTTTCGACAAGCTTAATTTGAAGAATATGAAACAAAACCTACTCTAAATAGAAGTAATATCTTAAGATACAAAAGATATGTTTATTAACATAGATTTGTTGTCCTTCATGTCTCAAGTCCTTGTTGAGCATTTGAGTTATCCAGGTTAGACTCATTTTTAATTATTTAATGTTCGAGAATATTTCTTTAACATGTGTCTAGAATCCAACATTTTGATCTACTTGTACTTTCATAATGCAACAATTATACATACATATTTCTGAAAAAGTCGTAAACTTGCATTGATGAAGCATCTAGAAGGGCCTTTAGAGCTGCAATTCAATGAAGAATGAATTTCTATAAGGGTCAATAATATTATTTTGTTGTTGTTTCAAATTTGTTTTTCTCCTTCTATAAATTTTGTTAGAGTAACAAAGTAACAATAACGAAAAGTAGTGAACGTTTGACCTCAAACACATAGATTGTCTCTAAAAAAATTATTTACGTTGTTGAGGTGTATTTTTTTAACGGTTTTAACTTATTTGTAACTAATATTGATTATCGAAAACTTTCACATAAATTTTTTTTACAAGTAACCATAAAATTATCAGATTGTTTATTTTTCATGTAGAAAAAAATGATGTTTAATCGTTACGTAAAAACATCAATCAATTTTAACAAGACAATTATATCATCAAACATATATATATTATGATAAATTATGTAAAAGATAAAAATCATTAGATATCAAGATATTTTTAATCATTCATTATATATTTACAATTTTTGAGATATGTGATAATGTCAAAATATTTAATTTCTATTGAAATGTTCTTAAAACCTACTAAAATTTATTTTATTTTATTTTTCTTATAACAGTCAATAATTGAAAAGATTGTTCAAAACTTAGAAAGATTATTTAAACCCGTATAAAGCGCGGATAAATTACCTAGTCTTTATATATATGGGGATTGCAGACCCGGCGATGTGGCATTCTTCAAGGCTTTGAAATTAAATTTATGTTTCCCTTTTTTTTCTTACTTTTTTCACTTTTCCAACTTAACAAACAGAAGGTCATAAGTCACGACTTAGTAGTCAAACGTTACTTGTTCAGTACTCCCTCCGTCTATTTTTATTTGCATATTGCGTTTTTTAAAAGTTAATTTAATTAATTTTTAAAATTAAATTAGATTACATTAATTTGATATTTTAGATAAAAAAAAATTCAGATATCTAAAAACTATACGAAAAATATTATAAATTGTACTTTTTTGCATATTAATATGATAAAAAAATACATTTTAAAATATTAATTTTACTTTAAAAAATTATGACAAATAAAAATTGACGGAGGTAATACAATGTTTCTCCTTCAAAAACACATTCATTCCTACAATGGCATAGTTTGGAAGGCTGGAAAAGTAACCTTACTATTTATACTTCCTGTAAAGTTCCATGCAAGGAACTTTCCTTGAGACGAAAAAGAAATGCTAATGGAGACTTACGGTCTAAGCAGAGAAGAAAGCAACTATTTCATTGAGTAAAGCTTAGATTGAATTAATATCTGATACAAGGCATAGGATGTAGAACTAATCTATAGTTAGTTAACTATGGTAGAGTGTAGAACTAATCTGTAGTTAGTTAACTAACATACTAATACAACTGGAATATTAGTGAATTAACTAACTTCAGCTAACTGCTTATCCTTTTTGACAGCTGGATCCTCAATACTTCCATTGACATAAATTGATCGGGTTTGGGTTTCGCTTCACCTTTTATCATATTTTGGTGTGTCTTCTTTACAGATTAATTAGGGTACTTTCGTAAATGTTTCTGTATTGATTGAAAATTCCTGGTTATTTTACTTTACTAAATGTGGACGACAATTTGTATTTGCGGGATATAATATATCAGATATATAAATCACATAGAAAGGGTCTTTTATTAGACCATCTCTAATCCATTCCTATTTTATCCTCTGTTCTTTATATTTGGAGTTAAAATAGAGAATATCATCTTGGGCGTATCCAACCTTACACTCTATTTTACTTTTCAAATATAAAGTTTTCTATTTTTTCAAGAAATCACTTCAACCCAATTCTCTATTTTACTTTTTTTAAAAAGAATTTTCTTCTTTCTCTTAAATATTGTATTATTATTTTTATTTCTATTTTATTTTCTTATTTCATAATATAAATTCGTTCTTTCTTTTTCCAAAATAATCACCCTATATAATTTTCATATAATGTAGATTTATATTTTTTTCAAATTTAAGATAAAATTATAATTTATTCTAAAATTTTGAAGAACAATTACGGATAATTGAAAAAAGAAATCAACAATCACAACCACAATCACAAGCACAACAATTCTTTGAATCATACATCAATTTTTTCCCGAATATTGTTAAACTTGAAAACGACCTACTGGATTACTTATAAATTATTGTTGTGGTTTTTAAAATCATTGTGTTGTGTATATGTTGTTATCTTGTATTTAAATTATTATGTTATGTATTGTATTTTTATATTAAAATTTCATCTTAACATTTAAATTTTGTGCATTTTTTATAGTGAAAATTAATAATAATATCAAATTATCACTTAAAGTGACGAAAATTGAAAAAAATATTTAAAATATTATTAATTCGGGATGAAAATAGTATATAGTAAATAATATATTTTTTTAAATGTTCTATTACATTTAGAAAGAATTATGAATATTAAAAAATTAATTAATAGTCTTATATGAAAAATAATGTGTTAATTACAAAATAAGAAAAATACCAAAATAATGAAAAAGTGAAATAGAGAGGATGAATAGTAGACCTCTCCATAAATAGAGAATATAGTGCTTTTTAAAGAGTGTGGTTTCAACCCACCTTCTTGTTATTCTCTATTCTCCATTTATAGAGGTATTTATTCATCTCTCTATTTCACTTATTGATTAATTTAATATTATTTATATTATATCATTAATTAAGCCTTTATTATTTGTAATTATTTTCTAACGTAATATAGCATCTAAAAATATATTATTGCCAAGTTACTATTTTCACCCGAAATTAATCTTTTTCTATTTTTTTTAAATGTTGATTTAAATATGTAATTTAAAATTATTTTAATATTATTTACATTATATAAGACTATTAATTATGCCTTTAATATTTGTAATTATTTTCTAAGAATATAACATCTAAAAACATATTATTGATATGTATACTGCTTTCATCTCGAATTAACATTTTTTCTAATTTAATTTATAAATTTTTTTTGTCACTTTAAATATGTAATTTAAAATTATAGTTATTTTTCACTATGAAGAATGTACAAAATTTACATGACAATTCAAACAATTTTTTTTAAACTACCCTTTTTAATGAGCATGAAAATAGTCAATGCAATAGTTCAAATGGAGTAGGGAAAGTAAATTACCAAACGAAATATTTGGATATAAGAAGAGAATTTTTTAAACAATTTTTAGCCACACATAAATATAAGGACAAAAAATTGCTGATTTTGAACTCTGCATTAACAGGGCATTTATGGAAACAAGTATAATAGTCTTAAAAATTGATTATTTATGTAAAAAATAATTTGATGTTATTTTCCCGTGTCAATTATTAATTTGCTGCTTTGGTTTCTGAGAATGATTGCTTTTTATTTGTGTGAGAGATCATCACTTTTGTATTTATTTCGTACACCTTCAATAGTCCTCCTCTGTTCAATATGTAACACCTTTAGCTAAAGTGAAAAAAAAAATATCTGGCCAAAATTTGACTAGAATGATATTTTATATATGTTATTTTACCTTTTAAAATATTTTTACCTTAATATTTTATCTATGTTATTTTACCTTTTAAAATATTTTTACCCTTTTAACTTTAATACCTTTTAACTAAAAAATGAAAAAAAAATTAGTTTATTTTAAAATAAAAAAGATATTATAGTTTTTAAAAATTTCTGACCAAATTTTCTGGCCATTTAGCATTACCCATAGTATCAAACTAGTGAATTTGATCGCGTTCGCGCGATTATAAAATAGCTCATTACATTTATAAAATACATTTTTAAAATTTTAAGTGCTAATTTTTTTCCAAAGAATCTTTATTCAGTTTACTATTAGTACTTAAATTTTAGGATTTTTATAATTTTAAATCATATAAAAGTATTTGCTCTTCTGAAGATATTTCTTACATATGACACTATTCTCTTTATTTTTATTAAGAAACATAGATTGATTTTGCTACGTTGAACAGTCTATGTGCGCGTGTATATATATATATATATATATATATATATTTGTGCTATGTAATGTAATATAGAGTGTTCTGTAATATTTAAATTTATTTTAGGCCAAAAAGTAAGGAGCAAGAAAATTCAAAAAAAGAAAAACAGATGATAGAATTTGTGCGTAATTTATACTTATTAGTTATTAATTTTAATTTTCTTAAAGTAGAAGTAATTAACAAATCTTTAAAGAAAATATAAATGATTCTTCTTACCATAAGAAACACCATAAAAGTGATGTATTTCAATATTTTTATTTTTTCTTAGTTTATTAATAATATTATTTGAACATTGATGAGTAATTAGCATATTCCTGATGAAGTTATATAACTAATTTACATCTAACAAATATGTACGATAATTTTTTTTTTATAAAACTCCAAATTGAAGAAACTACATAGAAAGAACACATATGCACACATCTTCCTTAGGACCTTAGTTATAAGAAAATAAATGAAAAGGATAATACAAAATACAGAATTTTTAAAACTTTTATCAATACTCTCTCCGACAAACTAATCAACATACAAGACATCTCTTCAATAAGTCAAGCTAAATCGTGTATTCAACAACAACAACAACAACAATAATAATAACAATAACAATAATAATAAAAATACTACAATTACGGAATAAATAAATAAAAAGTTGAATAGAGGTCTCACAAAACAAAGTTATGAATTTATACAAACAACAGAGAAATCTTTAAAGAACACATATATAATTCTTTATGCCCTAAAAACACCACAAAGAAGAATATATTTCAATATTTAATAAATACTCCTTTTAGACTCTCAACAGTATTGTTTGAGATTTGGTTAGTAGTTAGTATGCTTCCAACAAATTTACAATAATTAATTTGCATTTAAATAAAATACAGACAGTAGATAGTTAAAAAATTCATAATAATTCAAACTAAAGAAATTACATAGAGAATATACAACACTCAATTCTTTCTTAGGACCTTAATCATTAAAAAAAATAGATGAAAATAAAAATATAAAATCAGTGCACAATTTTTTGAACTCTTGTCTTGCTCCTTTTAACAAACTAATCAACATCAACCTTCTTCATCAAGTTATGTTAAAACATGAATTTGATACTATAGAAATAATAATTAAAAAAAGAACAATAAAATAAAAAGGATAATCTAGAGTAGGGATCTCATGAAACAAAAAATTATGAATTTATATAGAAAAATTGAAGGAATATCATAAAGTATCTTAAATTTTAAAATTAAATAATTGAGGGTTATGAATATGAAAACTTAAAATTGATGGAGTTAATGATATTGTTAAGAAGTTTAATAGGTATGAGTTATGGATAGAAGCTTTATAAACAAATAAAGGAGATAAAGAAATAACTTTATATATATATATATAAAAAGTGGATTCAAACCAGGAGAGCATTGGGAATCAAGGCATTGTACTTCATTCTTAAACATTTTTACAATGAAGACTTTAAAGTCATTGTTCAAAATCATGATTGGGTTTTACTAACAAAAGAAAAATCCAAATAAAATATATTGAAGGACAAAATCCTTGACATAAAGCTTCATCGATTGGAAGCAACAGAAGAAACATGGAAGCTTGCATGTAAGATGCTTGATCACAACCATCCAGAAATGGAATAATGTAGAGGTCAAGAAAAGATTTTTCCTGCAATGCTAGCAATATTAGAGATTTCAAAAGTTCTTTTTTCATATCTGCTGGATAGACTTTTCTTTATGGAATTTCTTCCATACTCTAAAGAAAGTCTCGGATTGCTTCCGAAATTTCCTATTTCTTGTGTCTTTCCAAAATGAATATCATATTCATCTGAAATTTCTGCTTCAATAATTCTTGCTATTTCTGCACATTCTTGATCAATTTCTATCATTTGTTTATTCTTGTATATACTTCCATAATTGGAGTTTGTAACCGTATATAGAGCCTGGTAATAAATGCTCATAGTATGATTTCCTGGTTTAAATAGATCTTTTCTTTTGATCTGAAAATGCAAGCTTAATGCATCATTAAAATCTGCATCTTTTAGCGAAATATAGTATTTTGGATAGTATGTAAATAGGAGCTTAGTATACGCCAAATTTCCTTCGACTATCCCAAGATTTCCTTCTTTAGCATTTATGAATCTTTCATCAGAAAGATGTATTACAATAGGACAATTAATTCCTTCTTTAAAAGTTGATTTGACCAAAATTTGAATACCTCCTAGATGGACGTAATTCATTTTCTTTCTTTTCTTCTCAGGAATTTTCCTAAGGATTTGTTCTATCTTAGGTTTTGTTAATAAATTTAGCTTATGTTTACCTGTAGTTTGGGTAATTTCTATTACCTTTTCTACCTCTTGGTATTCATGATAAGATATTTTGTTTCTGGCAAACATTCTTTGCATTTTATTAAATATGTTATCTCCTGTTTTGAGATTTAGTTGTAATCCTTGGATTTTCTTTAATAATTCTCCATCAAAAGTTGCTTTTAGAGCATATCCTCTTTGATCTTCTTCAGTTTCTATTATTTGAACTGAATTTTCTTCTTCCTTTTGTATTTCTTTACTCATTTATTCAGATTCTTCTGAACTAGTTGAGTATTCTTCATAGAGTTCTTCATAGAAGTCTTCACTTCTTATTGATGTTACATATTCTAAATCCTAATCAATTTCAAATCTATCAATTTTAGATATTTTTACTCTTTTCTTGTTACATTCGTAACTTTTATGACCTTCTTCTCCACAGTTATAACATTTACATTTTTCTGCTGGCTTGGTTCTTTTAAAGTTGTTTTTCTTTTTATAATACCTTCTTTTAGATATATAATTTTGTTTGGAAACATTTTTTCTTTTGATTAAGCTTTTCTTGAACTTTTTTCTTTTCTTATAAGGCTTATCATTGCATCCCCATTAGGTTGCTGCATTTGTATCCAAACAATAAATTTGGGTATTAATTCTTTTAGCTTTTCTTTGTGTCACGACCCAGGAGCACCCCTAGTCGTAACCGGCGTACTCGACCTCGAAGAGGTCTAATACAAGCCTCTTAGCATTCATTCATCGCATAGACACAAAAAAAAACCATAAGGAATTTAAAACTTTCTTTACCAAGAAAACATTTCATAAAA
>JAJOOG010038331.1:0-16156 GCA_029582565.1 Solanum infundibuliforme
GATCGTTCAAGGTTCATAAGCTCCAAAACACAAAAACTCGCACCAAGACCAAACGAACGACCAGGTGACCGAACTGTCAGTCCCAACAAGTCATAAATGACTTGGGGTCGCTACAGGAATGCTCTAAACGACACACAGAAGGCAAGACACAGAAATGACCTGGAGGGTCATTACACTTTGGCAGCTTCCTCAATGAATCATGAAATGAGAGGTTAATAAAAGTTGCGGTGGAGTGATAAATATTATTATTTTTGAGACAAAATTATGTCGCTATTGCAAGCTTAATTAATACGGTAACTTAAAAAGATCTTTTTATGGCTACTAAACAATTGAAGTGATTGAACAAAATATTGGATTGATTCAATATCGAATCTCAAATCTCTATATATAGATGACTAATGAAAGGTTCTGCATTTTACGGAAGAAAGATAACGACAAAAGGTCATTAATGTTTTTCTAAGTTTTCATTGTTTCTTGACTCATGTCATGCTGGATATAAAGAAATGGAAATGAAAGTCTAATTTGGCTAGAAACAATTGAATATGATTGTTTTTAGAAAAAGAGAAGTTTATGACTCAAAAAGTAGTAGCTAGGGTCGGAGCTAAGAGTTCGTCCGAACCCCCTTCGATGAAAAATTACATTATTTATATATGATTAAATTTCTTTTTTTTTTATGTATATATAGTAAATGTTAAACCGCCTTCAAATTGTTGGTGTGTTTACTTTTTCAAATTATGAATCTCCTTAGTGAAAATCTTGACTCCACCACTAATAATAACAAAATAAAAATAATTGCTTAATTACTATAACCGATTAAATCAAATATACCAATTATATAAAAATTCTATACACTATCAATATATATATAACTTAAATCCTTTTGCATTCACTTTTACACAACTCCAATTAAATAAGAAGATGTTATATATCATACACATGTTTGTCCTATAGTACTCAATGACATAAACTTTCCAAGAAGTTTCCTAAATGTAAGTAGTTGAATACTTGAAGTTTTCCATTACATGCACTTATAAATAAGAAACATCTTAGGCTAAGTTGATCATCCTAACACAAATATTTATTTTAAGTTATATAATATAAAGTGAAAAAAAAAAAAGAGCAAAAAGAAGGGGAAAAAAAAGATGAATATGGAGATTGAGGAAATGATGAGTTGCTAAGCTTTGCCTCTACTTTCTTTGAACCATGTTTCTTTGTTGGTGAAGGATGTGTGGGATTCTAAGAGGTTTTATGAAGATGTTTTGGGATTTTGTCTTGTCAAACGCCCTTCTTCTTTCAACTTTCATGGAGCCTGGTTAGTATCGATTCAGAATTTAAACTTCATGCGTCTTTTTTTTTTGAGTCTTTATTACTGAACACATCACATTTTTTAAATTATGCATGATTCAAATTTTAATATTTGGTGATATATATGCTAGTTTAGTAAATTGATGGATTTCTACTTGCGAAAATAGATATACAACGACTATGATTTGAGTCATCGTTCATCGAAAATCTTCACGATACCTATGAACTACCTTTGTTCACTATCTAGATACCCTATTGTGATGCAACTTGAAAGTGTTACCCCTAGTCATTGTTTGTTTCCCACATGAAGTTAATGCTAGAATTTTTTTGTTTTCCTACACCATAATGCTAGAATTTTTTTTTTTTATTGAAAATACTAAATTCAGTTGAACTCAGTAATTATATACTCCATCTGCATGCATATATATATCACCAACAAATTATGTTGGGGCATATTCATAAACTTTTGAAATGTTTTAAGAATTTGATAGAATTTTGACTTAGAAATTTTGAAGGCTTTACAATTATGGCATTGGGATTCACTTGCTTGAGAATAAAGCCATAGAGGACTTGGACATTAATGATGAACCACGCCCTATTAATCCTAAGGATAACCACATTTCCTTTGAGGTAAATTATTAGTTTTTCTTTCTTAAATATTTTATGTCCAGTCAAACACGATCAAATATAAACGGAAACAAAGAGGGACTATGCAATTTCTTTTTTATTATTTTATTTTTTATAATGATAATATTCTAGCTAACTTGCACTATTTGGAAAATAGGAAGATAGAATTGAAGAAGAAAATCTTTGACGTGATACCAGTACTTATATATTGCTAGTAAATTATTTAAGGTGTTACAAGCAATTCCATTCACGATCTAACAAATTAAAGCCTTAATATATTTTTCTTGAACTACTTCAGGAGAATCCTTATTTTTATAGAATTACTCGAGAGATAACTTTTTATAATAGTCATATTTTTTCACAAATAGATGTGTTTATGTTCAATTAGGACCTCCAAATATTACAAACTAATTCAATATGCACGTTCTTCAATTATTTCGCTAGCTAGATATTACCTTGTTACTTTCCACCAACACAAGTACTACATAAGTAACTCTTGCCCTTAGATAAATGGGAATAAATCATCCACTATATATAACACTTTTTGTATCGGTTAGAATTTAAACCTGATTATTATCGTACTTCATCGATAACTAGACCACACGTCGATACACTTACTATGACTTTTTTTTTGTTATTGATGATATGCCATGTTTTTGTATGTGCAACTATTATTTTTAATGAATAAAATAAGAAAGATATTTGATTATATTTTATGTTCTATGAGTTTGAGATCATATTGTTAACTAGGTCCTTTGTATTCTTTAAAAATTTTCTTGAAAGTTGGGCTCTACTGTCAGAATTTAAAGTTGATTATTTTTAATGGATAAAAGTATAAGAAAAATGTTTGTTATATTTTATGTTTTATGAGCTTGAGATCATATTGTTAACAAGGTCCTTTGTGTTCTTTGAAATTTTCTTGTAAGTTAGGCCGTATTATATAGCGGTGGATTCAGAAATTGAAGTTGTGGATTGATAAAAAAAATTGAAAGATGAAGTTATTTAATAGTGCTCAAGGGAACTAAACACTCATCGTGAAGGGTAGCAAAACTTAAGTTGGTTATAGCTTTGCCGTAACTATTTTTTTTTTTTTTAAAAAAACATATTTAAACTATTATATTTTGTGAGTTTTATATATATTAATAACAATTCCTTTTTCTTTTTATCTTTTTTTTTTTGAGGTTCATACCTCAAATATTATTCTTTTTGTATTAAAATATACCTCGATGTTTAGTTAGTGTACACACGATTGTTGATAATTTAACAAATATTAGACCAACTTAATATCAAGATGTGTTTGGCTAGTGAATGAAATTATTTTAAGGTATAGTGATAGTTGAGATAGGTAAAATAATTGTTAGTTTAGATATGAAATTCGCTAAAAAATAATAGTTTAGTAGGTATATACTTGCCTAAAATAATAGCAAACATAAGTATTTTAGCCAATCAGATAAATGTATAAATTGTCCAAAAATCATACTATGTAACTTTTCATCAAAATAATAGTTAATAAATATGTATTTTATTTTTTATTATATGATATATATTTAACTAATAAATATAATTATTTTGATTGACCGTCTAAATATATAACTTGCCATAATTTTTTGTTTGTTACTAATATCGTAGAAGATACGACATATTAGTTGGAACAAATGATACAATTTGTGATGTTTCAACAAACGACAAAAAGGATCATCAAATAATGAACTGATGATATAATATTTTTTTTTTAGAATTTTGAATATGTGATATAAAATTATGATATGAAATTGAAATTATATTTGGATACATAATTTATATTTATTTTCTTTTATAAACATATATGAAAACTTTATAAATTGTGAAAACTATTAAATTTTTTTAATTCTTATACAATCTTATCAGATGAATAAATCACAGTTCATAAATAAAATATCAGATCCTAAATTGTCATATTGATAAATTGTATATCTTTATGTTTCTATAAATAAATATTTGTGATTACAAACATTTAAATACACATAAATTTTATAAAATTACAATTATCAATAATCAACAATAGTACTAATTATTCTTCAATATAATTTTTCACATAATATAAACAATTGATTTTCATACTGAACACAAATCTTTTTAAATAAAATTAAAAATTATTAAATTTATAAGTAAGTTTTACATTTAGGAAATATTAAAACTACAATTAAGTATCTTAAATTATGTTATTCATTTCCAAACCTCGTTTGAAATTATAATTTCATATTGCCAAATGTCTCATTTGAGTTTTTTTTATTCATGATATTTATATTAAAATCTAATTAAATTTATTTAACTCCGAGTCTCGAAGCCAAAACTCGGAGTATAAATGAAGGAGGGACTCGAACCTTTCTTTTGTTGAGACCCAAAGCGACGAAGTAACAGAAGCAAAAGGATGAAGCAAACAATGTTAGCTCTACTCATTGCTTTCTTCTCACAATTGCTGATAATCTCAAACGGAATCTCAACTTCTCAGTTTTTTCTTCAGCAAATCAATTCGGAAAACAAGTATTTAACCAAAGAAGAACACTGGTTCAATCAGACTCTTGATCACTTTTCTCCCTACGTAAGTAATTATCCTCTTTTTGAGGTAGGGGAAGGGAATTATAAGTGGAGGAATCAAACTCTTAGGGTGAATGTTTACTAGTTAATCAATTGAGCTATTGGATTCTCCAATCCTTTTTTTTTTTTTTTTGACCTTTTTTGTGAAATCTGTTGGTAATTTTAGGGAAAGAGAGTTTGTTAAGTACTGTATGATTTTAGCTTATATGCAATGTTTAAATTTGATTTATGGAAATTTTCTTATGTTATATTGAATTTTGTGTCAGGCTTTTTTGGGATTGCTGTTTTTTTACATTGTAAGTGTTGTTAGTGGGAGGTGGAATGTATTCCGTAGAATTAGTTGACATGATATATATTGCTGGTGGGAGGTGACATGTATCTCGTAAAATTAGTCGACCTGGTATTTGTTGCTTGTGGGAGTTGGCTGGTATTCCGCAAAATTAATCAACTTGGTCCCTGTTGCGAGTGGGAGGTGACAGATATCCCGTTAAATTAGTCTATCCTATACCTTTTGTTGGTGGGAAGTTGCACATATCCTGTAGAATTAGTCAATGTGGTATCTGTTGTTGCAGGTGGGAGGTGATAGATACTTGAAAAATTAGCTGATCCTTGTTGTTGGTGAGAGGTGGCACATATGCCATAGAATTAGTTAATGTGGTATCTGTTGCTGGTGGGAGGTGGTAGGTATCTCGCAAAATTAGTTAACTTGCTCCCTACAATAAAATTAGTTGACCTGATACAAATTGTTGGTGGGACGTGACAAGTATCCCGTAGAATTAACCGAAGTGCATGCAAACTTGGGTTCACTGTTTTTCTTAGAAAAACTCATGATATACCCTTGAAATTAGAGTTTTTGGTAATAAAAATGATTCCTTTAGACGGATTCTTGTTTTTGATGTACTTATGTTTACTGTGTATAGCTTTTGCAAAGGGGAAATCTTTTTTGTGAAATTTGCTTGTATTTTTAGGAAAGAGAGTTTGTTAAGTAGTATGATTTTCACTTATATACAGCGTTTAGTTTGATTTATGGAAATTTTCTTGTGTTATTTTGAATTTTGTGTAATGCATTTTTTGGGAAGAATTGTTTTTGGGTTCGCCATTTTTTCTTGGAGAAAGTCATAATATACCCTTGAAATTGTAGTTTTCAGAGATAAAAATGTTTTTTCGTTAGATGAATTTTTGTTTTTGCTGCAACAAGTTGTTGTGATTTTGTACTGATGAGGGACAAACAAAGTGGTAAATTAGGGAGAGAGGGAGCGTGAGGGAGGGAATTTGCTACAGTAGATTGACCCATTGTATAGCTTTAACTCGGTGCTGCAATTTGTAGGATCATCGTACATTTGGACAGAGGTACTATGAGTTTCTTGACCATTTCCGAATTCCTGATGGACCGATATTTTTGAAAATTTGTGGAGAATCTGCATGCAGTGGGATACCGAACGATTACCTCAGTGTAAGTTGATAGTCTTTACTTCTGATACTATTCCTAGTGAATGCATTCTTAAAATTCTTGTTTCATCCTTTGATTTTGTTTATCAGGACAGTCGGTCTTTGTCATTGTCCCTTCCGGCATCCCCTTTTTTTTACCTCCACTCCCCAACTCACTTTCTATCTCCCCTTTTTGCCATGGGTGGGGTTACATGGCGGTATGGGTTGGAAAAGGAAATGGGAAGGGAAGTGTTCTTCCATTTCATGTCACCTAGGTTCTTTAGGCAACATTTGGAAAAATGGTTGATCTATATGTATTTTGTAAGATTATATCTAGTTCTACATTTACTGCAATACTGGTTTTATACTTAAGGATCACTATTAAAGTTTGTCAAAATGTTTTCATGTGAGTGTTAACTCAACTATCTCAGTCGATATCAATTTGAATCCGATGTAATGCTTTTTTGAGTTAAAGGAATCAAGTGCCTCTCGCCTCAACATTTTCATATTATGTTTTCTTTGTGGAGACTTATATGTTTGACAAGGCAGTGTGCCATGAAAATTCCTCTGTTGGTGTCTTTGATGCTAAACAAGCATTGGAACAACAACATACCCAGTGTAGTTCTACACGCTGGGGTCTGGGGAGGGTATGTACACCGGCCTTACCCATACCTCATGGATGTATAGAGACTGTTTCTTGTTTATTTTCTTGTGTTGGGTAAGTAAGTATAAAATATTGTCCTAAAAGCATTTGTGTATAATATAGGCAAACATTATGGGGATCGGGATGGGGGTGGAGGTGGGTTGTGTTGGAGGGTATGGAGGATACAATCAATGTGGAATGCCACTTATGGAACTTGTGTTTCCTATTTCCAATGGGAAAGTCTTATTTTTAAGCAACTTATTTGATCAACCAAAGATGGAAAATTGAAAAAAAAATGTTTTCCTCCATACCAAACACACCCTAATACTCTGGATAATTTTTTTTGTATGGTATAACCGGAGAACTAGAATTTATGATGCCTGCTAGCAAAAAGAGAATAGGCCCTGACATATGTACATCATTAATGAAAATGATGAATTTTACTTGTTTCATCTCTAAACCTATCAAACCAAAGGTTCTGCAAGTTTGTCAGGGGAGAAAGATAAGTTTCCAGTATGGCCTTCATAATCCTAAATAACCTGAGTTATTACAAGTGCTTATTTGATTCATAGGAGGCCTAAATCAAAGTCACAAATGGACTTTTCGCTGAGAACACTTTCTCTTTTTCCAGGAGGTGTTTACTAGTCTATACCCATACATCTTTTGTGCATTTTGCAGTTTTTGTCTTATTTGAAAAAAAAGAAAAAAAAAGAGAGAGATTAGTCTCCAGTAATACACCTTTAGCCTATACATCACTTCTTTGTCATTTAAAGTGCTATGGTCAGATAAAAATCTTACTTGATGAAGTATGTAATGCTAACCTTCTTCACACTTTTTCTTTTTTGTCAAATGAAACTTTTATTAAGGTTTGGAAGACTTGACTTTTTCTGAAATCACCACAAAGCAAGCTTGTAAGGTGTTGTTTGGTGATCAAAGTTTTAATGAAAATGGTCCACTTTTTGAAATACTTCTAATCTTTTGTGACGCCAATGTCGAGAGGTGGCATTGTACAAGTTTTAACTTACCATGAAATTCAAAATTATTTGGAATTTTTACTATCTAATACAATGATGTTTTCAGTTTTTATAATTAAGGTACAAGGATATGCTTGTCATTTCAGATGCTAGTATTTTTATTGCTAATACAAGTATTTGTATTCCACATCATGTCTGGTGTAAAATTATACAGGATTTTCCACATAATTTTTGTGGAGCGTGATTTTATTTATATGAGAAACAAAAATGGTAACCGAGCATCGATGTAATAATGCAAATTTTATACTGAGGTTATTTTGAATCCAAACAATCTCAGCATTGAGTTCCAGCTTGTAGTATTTTGGTTAGCTGACACAAAACAAGCACATAGATACATGCTCTGTCTGTGACAATGACTTGTCGTGTAGAGTCATGGAAGGCTAAAGCATAAGCTGACTTACGTTTACTTCGTTCGGTTTGAGGACTGGATGGGAATATGTACTACGCCTGAAGAATACTTCTGAACCTTGCATGTCTAACAGGTTTTAGCAAAGAAGTTTGGAGCTGCTGTCGTTTCTCTTGAGCATCGGTATTATGGGAAGAGTACACCCTTCAAGTCCTTAACAACTGGGAATCTGAAATATCTGTCATCAAAACAGGCACTTTTTGACTTAGCAGCTTTCAGGAATTTCTATCAGGTTGGCATCTTAATCTTGTTTCTTTTATCTGTGGTAATTCCTTCTGAATTTGAAGCATGCCACTTCTTTTACAATCTAGCTCGATAGCTCGTGGGGTTACCTAACTGCTATCTCTAATCCGATAGCATGACAATGGATAAGCCATTGGTTGCATCTCTGATTTAGTTTTCCACTTCCCGACTCCGCTTCTTACCCTTTTGCGTGATGAGTGTTTCAGTGGATAATATTTCTGATATGTTTGTGGTAACCATACTGGGTATGTTGTAATATTTCTGATATGTTGCAGGAGTCCTTGAGCGTGAAACTCAACAGATCCAATATTGAGAACCCATGGTTTGTCTTTGGTACTTCATATTCAGGAGCCCTAAGTGCATGGTTTCGCCTGAAGTTTCCTCACTTAACTTGTGGAAGCCTTGCAAGCTCTGCAGTAGTTCAAGCAGTTTACAGTTTCTCAGAGTTTGACAAGCAGGTAAAATAAAATTGTGCTACTTTGATTGTTAATATTTATGCCTAAGTTGCTCGGACTCTCCAAAAATGTTGCCGCACCCGTGTTGGATCCTTTAAAAATACACTATTTTTGGAGGATCCGACACGCACCCGTCGACCTTTTTGAAGAGTCCGAACAACATAGATTTATGCAGTTTTTCTTTTTATCAGGAATAGATGCTTATACAGAAGGAGCTCTTTTGGATGGTCTTCATTGTATTTCTGTCTTACTTAGGTGGTTTTTTAGATTGTAAAACAGTTTTTCTATTTTATTTTGTTTTTGGACGGGGGACTTGGTATTAGTTTGGACAATCCTCACCTCATGAACTAGATTTTGTGGTTGAGTTAGGCCTGATGTCCATTTCTTGACATGGTATCAGAGCCCATCCCAATTTCTGGTTACCTTTACGTTATCTACGCTCCCGTTGGCAGGTTTGGGGTGTTCAAGAGTGTGTCAAAATTCCCACATTGGTTGTGGATGGGTGATTTGGTCTCTTTTGTATAGTATTGGAGACTCCTCATCTTGTGAGCTTGCTTTTGGGGTGGACTTAGGCCAAAGGTCTATTTTGTAAATAACAACAATAACATCATCAGTGAAGTCCCACAAGTGGAATCTGGGGAGGGTGGGATTTACGCAAACCTTACCCTACCTTTGTGAGGTATAGAGGCTGCGTAAGATTAATTGTCCTTAGAAATTACCTTTTTGATTATGCTTTGTTTTCCTGGAAACAATACTTTTGTTTGTAAAAGTTGTTTTGTTTTCCAGAACAAACAAGCTTACTAGAATATTCTTTCAAAAATTAATGGTACTAATAAAAGGGAGAAAAATAAAAAACACAAGCTGTCCCCAAATCACTAAAGGAGGAAGAAGATTATTTGAGAATAAAGTCCTCTTAACTCTCTATACAAGTCTGAAAGTGAGGCTGTATAATAAGCTTATGTACTTTATAACATGTAAGTCTCAACCACCCTCCCCATGCATAATTAGAGGATATTCTGCACTGGAAAATGCTTATGTTGCAGGCAAAGCCACACACACTAAATAATGTGACTTAGATGACCTAAAAGCGGTTTCCTGCCACTCTTATCAAAACACACACACAATGACCTGCCAATTGCCTCTGCTTCCATTACAACCACAATCTCTAAGATGGAATAACTGATATAATGCATACACTGAAACTCTAAATTCCTCATAATACCAAAATATTTTCAATAATTGCTTATTCCTTAAGAGCACTTAAGCTATTGTCAGTATGAAAATTACCTTAATCATTCAAAGCCTTCAAGTTTCAGCAGAAGTTTAATGCTCCAAATGGGAGTAGCCAAATGAAAAATGCCTAAACATTAGGTTGGGTAAGCTAGAAGGGGAAATACTTTCAAGAGAAAATATCCCAAAAGAAATCTTACAAGAGAATAGACCTAAACACCCTGAATTTGAGACACTGTGACCGAGAATGTTTGCTGTTAAAAACTCTTTTGGATTTTTCTGATAATTTCTTAAGGATCAGTGAATTTGACTCCTGATTGTCCTACTACAGGTTGGTGAATCTGCTGGTCCAGAATGTAAAACAACATTGCAAGAAATTACCAAACTGGTAGAAGCAAGACTTGCATCAAATCCCAAGGACCTTAAATCGTTGTTTGGCGCTGATGAGGTATGAAACTTGTAACTTTTTTTGTTTATTATGTCGGTTGTGGTTTTTTCTGTGATTTCCATATTTTCTTGTAGAAGAGTTCTCTGATATCATCCTCTCAATCACCTAAAGCAGCATATGGATGAAGATATCCTTGTTAACACTGGAAGCTAATATCACACTGCATTGCTCTTTCACTTATTTCCTAGAAGAGTTCTCTGAAACCCTTAACACCTGTGGTGACATATCAGTGACGATTTATGCTGAAATGTGGGCTGCTGAAGACTGTCAGAATAATGTATTAGGAGATTATTGTCATAATCTGTAGAAAAACTATACCATATCGTTGACATGGAGCCTAGCACTTATTTCTAGAGTTTTGCATCATGTTCTCAATTAAGGAGAGGATACATAATTATTTTTGCTCTCTTTTATTAGTCTCATAGACAAACTTTTGTTTTCTTGCAGCTGAGAAATGATGGTGACTTCCTGTACTTTGTGGCAGATGCTGCAGTTACAGCAGTATGTATGAGACACTCATATGATATCCTCTACTGAATGCTTGTAATTTTCCTAATTGAGAGTTTTTGATGTTTTAGTTTCAATATGGAAGTCCAGACAAACTATGCATCCCACTACTTGAAGCAAAGAAGTCCGGGGCAGATTTAGTGGTATGGTTTTGTTTATTGCATCCCCCCTCCCCCCTTCCTCCCTTGACTGATTATTTGTCTTGTTTACCAAAAGCCGACTTGACCATGAAGTGACAACAGGACTGATTAATCCATTTTTTTGAAATGAAACATTGATGTTTACAACGTAGTAAAAGCATTCCAACTTCCAAGGTTGAGTATAGAAATTGGTTGGAAAGTTAATGGTGAAAATTGTTAATTTGACTTGTTTTAAGAAACAAGGCATTCATTTTGGTAGAAAGGAGAACCTTTGTTCATAGTTTACACAAGCATGATCTTGTATACAATGCAAAGACAAAAGTAGAACTTGCACTAGCATTGCAACTCAGCTTTTGGATATGCTGGCTTGAACAAACAATAAACATCAGACACATTTCTTTAGGAAACCTGTCAAAAATATTCATGAAGTGAATTCTTCGGTATAAGGAACAGAAGTTTTTGTTGGAGTGGATACATATATTTATCCAGTTATGCCTTGTATTTTTGTGGAACCAGTAAGTAGTTAAACAAACCACTTAATAAGTTATTGAAAACAATTTTCCGCCTGCACTTGGATTAGGTTCTGACAGTGTATATTTCTATATTGGGAAACAACATAAGTAGATATTCACATGGATGTTTATGTTCAATAGGTAGTGAAAATCTCAAGTTATCTCTGTCAAAATTTCATTGTTGATATCCTGTTACATGCTAGCTTTCCAGGAAGTTTTCTTTTTGGGTTTGTTTGTGTTCTGCAGTTAAAAAAGGACTTCAGCTTATTTACAACTCCATAATGTGATCAGAACGTCATGTTAAATGATCCAATCACCCAAAAAGAAAGAAAATCATTCATTTTGTGGAAGACGTCGCCAATTCTCTGTTTCTTTAATCGTTTATCACTTTATTCTATTTCTTATCTGCAGAATGCATATGCCACCTATGTAAAGGACTATTACGTTAAGACTTTTGGGGTCAGCGTCAAAACCTACGATCAGGAAAATCTGAAGAACACTGTTGTAAATGGTGATACTTCTGACCGCTTGTGGTGGTTCCAGGTTTGCACAGAAGTTGCATATTTTCAGGTTGCACCCATGAATGATAGTATTCGCTCTTCTAAAGTTGATACCAGGCACGTGTCTTACTCTTGGAAGTATTTAAGGAATATTTCTTTGCTTTGTTTAACTGCTTTGTTTCCACTTGTTTAGTCCAGTGTGACTCTGGTGAACTGACTTTATAATTCAATAAATTCATCTTGCAGATACCATTTGGACCTGTGCAGGAATGTCTTTGGAGCCGGTATCTATCCTGATGTCGATGCAACTAACTTGTACTATGGAGGCACCAAAATTGCTGGTAATCATTCGATGGTTATTTCTAGCAATCTTATTAGTGTTTTTTCCCGACTTGGTATATTTGTTAATAGGATATGCTTGAGTTATTTAAAAGGAAAAAAAAGGAGGAGGATAGATCTGCTGTCCACTCGGTTGCACTTAATAAGAGAATATTCATTACCCATACTGTTTTATTTGATTCAGGTGGTTGACCTTTTCTAATTTTACTTTGCTATAAACATTATATAGCTAAATCAAATTGTCTGGGATTACTTTAAATGGTCCCAACATTCATGGCACTTCCTGATCATTTTACAAAGTGATGACATCATTGTTGGTTTAAGTTTATTACTTGTCTTAATGGTTAAAGTTAAGAAAATAATAACCTCAACCAACTGAAGGGGGGTGGGGGTGGGGGGGCAATAAATACTTGATATAATGGCTGTGTTTTAGAATGGAAGGTGTATGTTTTATCTTTGAAATTTTAAAACCTTTGTCTTTTGGGGGTTGGTGACTCTCAGGTTTGGACTCAGATCTGATTGAATGTAATGTCTGGCAGTTGGAATTTGACTTTGTATGATATTTGTCACCTAGTTCTTGGGGTCCTTACTGCTTTAGCCTCTCATTCTATCATATGCTGTGTATGTCCTCTAGGCTCTAGCCTTGATCTGCATGTGATTGTGGGGTCCTGTTTCAATCAAAGAATAGCATTTTCCCTTAGGTTTACATTTTTCATCCCTCAAAAATGTTGGAGAGGGTGTGAGCTCTAGTTGGATGAATAGTAGACCTGTTTTTTCGCTTAATCCTGCTTCAAATGCAGAACAATTATGGAATTACAAATTTCATTATGTTAAAATTTTGTTTTGGCAGGGTCAAAGATTGTCTTCACCAATGGATCACAGGACCCCTGGCGACATGCATCCAAACAGACTTCTTCCCCAGAGTGTACGTTTTTTAGGCTGCTCTAATAGTAAAATTTCATGCCTGCCCATTGTGAAATTAGACTGGTCGAGTGTTGTACTCCAAGACAGATGCATGGTCTTTATTAATGTGTTGTTTTAGATCTGTTGAAGTAAAATGGACCATGCTATCTTTCAAAAAATATGCAAAGAGAAAAATGCACCGTTCTTCATCCACAAGAAATCTTTTTTATCATAAAGTAAAAACTTTATAAATTCAGGTTGCAAGGTGTGGACTTTATTGAACATTCATCTGCTATCGTAACTTCATATATTTTCCTATAAACATGTCTGCAACAATTGATAATTGGTTTATCTGCTTTTTGATCTTAATATCAACATGGTTGGGTTATGCACAATGACTTTCTATCATATGATTCTCTCAGAGAAGTGTGTGCTTGAATTCACAGTGATGGATCACAATGACCTTATGCTAAAAGTACTTCTGAAAGTGACAATTTTGTTGAGGCTAGAATACTCACTTTAAATAGTTGTACTTCACGTATTTTTCTTGTTTCTGAGATCTTTTTTCAACTTTCAGTGCCTTCTTACATAATCTCTTGCCATAACTGTGGCCATGGAACTGACATGCGGGGCTGCCCTCAGTCTCCTTTAGTACCTGAAGGTATGCATATATCAGATCTCAATGTTAACTGTGTAGATTTCACTGGTTTGGCATATCCACTAATATGATGGAGATGGATACTCTTACTTCAACCCCCATCTTTCCTTTTCTTTGTTTGCAGTTCTTTTATTTTGCTCTTAATTTGGTCTCTTTGGTCACTGCTACAATTATTATACTTATTTTCTTTTACCTCTCTAATTTTGTTGTTCTCAACTATGACTCTGAACTGCTGCATACATTGATAGCACTTGCAATATGAAATTAATTGTGAATGTCAATAATAGACACTGTAAGATCCTATCACCTAGGATTATCCAAAGGGGGTGAACAAGATGGCTTGTGGAAGGCAATTAGGATAACCAAGGTGTCAAAGAAAGTTGCCTTCTTTCACTGGTTTGCAACGTGAAATGCAATCTTAGAAGGAACAAATAGATTTTGAGCCTGTTTGGATTGGCTTATTTTAGGTGCCTTTAAGCCAAAATAGCGTTTAAGCACTTTTGTAGTGTTTGGGTAAGACAAAAAAAGTGCTTTTTAAGCACTTGCTTTTAAGCCAAAATAACAAGTATAAGCCATTCCTAACTTATGGGCCCATCCAAACAGGCTCTTTGTATAACAAGTGTGAAGAAGATGCAAGCCGTGTTTAAGTGCAATCGCGGATATCTTCACAGCTTTGACCTTGTCTTTTGTTATTTGACATCAAGTTGGGTGTCATTAGAGATTGTGGCAGAGTAGTTGCGAGTTTGAGGCTAAAGAGAATTGTAAAGGTAAAGAAAAGCATAGTCTAAAGTAACTTTGTTGTCTTGTCTTTTTGGGCAATTTTGGGAAAGAGGAATAGGAATTTGAATGTTTAAGGCATTGAGAGGGATTTGAGGAGCATAAAAAACTTGCTTTTGTTTCATTCTACCATACTTAAAAGATATCTTTTGGTATAAATTATTGGTAGAGGTTTGCTAGTAGAATGTGATTGGGGTCCAGATAAATTATCCTATCTGTACTTCACAAGCAGAGCTTTTACTGATCGGGAAGGTTTAATTTCTCCAACTTTTTCATACGTAGTGATGGCAGAGCATCCACACTTTTGTTCTTACAGTTGTACATGAAAATCTCACAAGTCACAACAATAGTTGGATACCGTAAGTTCGCTCACAAAATAAAAAATTAATCAAAGTTAGCATCTGATTGGTTAACTATCTGAATATAGCTTCCGGTCTCCACACATGATAAGAACAACACCCTGATTAACTGTAGTGCATTCCAATTCTAGAAGCTTCTTTGCACATCATGTCACAAAGTTTACCAGCATGGTTGTGTGCATTGATAATCAACTTGTCTTAGAAATGATGCTTCGTGAAGTTCCTTCCTTCGAACTCAATGAACCATGATTCATTTCATGACAATTCTTTCATATCACAGGTGACGCTAAAAACTGCAGTTCCCCTGATGCAGTTCGTAAAGTAAGGGAAAAGATTGTTGAACATATAGATTTGTGGCTATCTCAGTGCCAGGTTTCAGGTAGGAGTTCAATGTGAAAACATCATCTCAGAGCTATACAAATTGACGTATACTTTATGTCCACTAGCTAACCACTAAATAATGTACCTCGTCGTGGACAGATGTATAGTTGCTCATCCATGAACGATGTCATCTGTATGAGTTGATCTCGTGTTACTGTGACTTGCTAATAATATGAAAAATTCTACTTCTTGAGCTTACTTTCTTAAAGCTCTGGCAGTATGTAATGTTCCTGTGAGAAATATATGGGAAAAATAATATTGAATTGTGTATCTAAATTGTTACATTGAGATCCTATTTATAGACAATACATATACATTGAAATCCTTTTCTAACTAGGATTCCTATTCCTATTCTTCTTCCTATTCTAAGTAGGAATATATACATATTTCTATTCTAACACTCCCCCTCAAGCTGGTGCATACAAATCATATGTACCTAGCTTGTTACAGATGTAATTAATACGAGGACTTGTGAGGGACTTAGTGAAGATATCTGCAAGCTGATCATTTGACATCACAAATTTCGTAACGATATCTCCTGAGAGTATCTTTTCTCTGACAAAGTGACAGTCAATCTCAATGTGCGTAGTCCTTTCATGAAACACTGGATTTGATGCGATATGAAGAGCTGCTTGATTGTCACACACAAGTTCCATCTGATCAATTTCGCCAAATTTTAGTTCT
>JAJOOG010038332.1:0-10779 GCA_029582565.1 Solanum infundibuliforme
TCAAGAACTAAAGAAATACATAGCTAGGGTTCTGAAATTCATGCAATAAACTGAGCAATAACATGATAATCTGATTTGGAACATGTTAATAACTAATTCATGATGATCTGCTGTAATTCTAGAAACCCTAGGTCTATTCATAATAAGGGAATCAAGAAACTGACTGAATTCTAGGGACCCAATGGGCGAAAGGAACCCACTAGTGAAATCCCACATACCTGGTGACGAATTCCACAGAGAAATCTTTCGATTTTGGGGCTGGAACGGATGGAACCTTGTTGCGTTCTTGACCTAGGGTTCTTGACCTTTTTCTCCTCTCTTGCTTCTAATTTTCTAAGTTTTGATTAATGATTTAACTTGGATAAGTTCTAGTTATGTTTCTAGGCTTAACTGATAAAACCTCATGATTTAGGGTCTAAACGACGTACCTTAGAGGTTAAACGAAATAGGAAAAGACCAAAAGACCCCTAACTTAATTGCTGTCGGAGTGACCGATGGACTGGACCTACGGGCCGTAGGTTAATCGACGGTCCGTCGATTGGAGTCGTCGGTCGAGTCTTCCCAACAGGGCTTCACTAAAACGAGCATAACATTTTACTCGGAGGTCAGATTTTAGCAAACCCGGTGGCGTTGGAAAGAGGATTCAATTATCTATCATATCAAAGGTCATGGGACACATAATTCATTTTTTGCTAAAAGTTATGACCATCTGAAGTTGACCCAATCACAATTTTCATCTAACTGGCTGCTACCCTCACCTACGGTCAGACCTACGGACCGTGCATCGAATGACGGTCCGTGCTGGTCAACCCTCAATCGGGAATGAAGCTGGGCTTTAGGGGAATTGATCCACGGACACGAACCACGGTCCGTGACCTGACCTACAGATCGTAGGTTCGGTCGTGGGTCAACACTTAGCCGAATTTCTAGCTGAGTTCTGGGGGAGTTTGCTGAGACGAACCACGGACCTGCAGGACAGATCGTGGGTCCTCCTACGGTCCGTGGATGGTGCCCGTGAGTGCCACCTGCAACACTAGAAATCTGTAATCTGGTCTATTTTCGGATACGGGGTGTTACATTATCTCCCCCATGGGATCATTCGTCCTCAAATGATGACTAAACTAGATGAGATGGAGGGAGAGGGCTGCAATCCCTACCACTAAACACTGAGAACTGAATTTCTGACTGAACTGAGTTCCAAGAACATGCAAATACGCTAAAAATGCAAGTACAAACTAAAGGAACATGATTCTAAGACTGAATTTACGCATGAATGACTAAAAAAACTGATGAGGAACTATTACCTCAAGCTGGAGAGGAATCAGAAGGAAAGGGGTGAGGATACTTGGACTTCATGGCTGCTTCTGCTTCCCAAGTAGCTCCTTCTACGGACTGACTTCTCCACAAAACTTGACTCAAGCGACTTCTTTGTTTCTCAACCTTCTAACCTGACGATCGAGAATCTAAACTGGTACATCCTCATAAGAAAGGCTATCTTTTACAGCCACAGTCTCTAATGGCACTACGGATGCTGGATCACCCACACACTTCTTCAAAAGTGAAATGTGAAAGACTGGATACACTACTGCTAATCTCATAAGCCACTTTACCAATCCTTTTCAAGATCCGGTAAGGGCCTACATATCTGGGACTAATCTTCCCTTTCTTGCCAAATCTCATCACCCCTTTCATGGGTGACACTTTCAGGAAAACCCAATCATCTACTTGGAACTCTAGTTCCCTTCTTCTCACATCTGCATAAGTCTTAAGTCTATCTCTAATGAGTTGCACTTTCCCCATAGCATCAAAGATTGAATCTGGTCCTATCAAGGCTGCTTCACCTACTTCAAACTAACAAACTGGAGATCTACATCTACGCCCATACAATGCCTCATAAGGGGCCATCTGAATGCTGGAATGGTAACTATTGTAGTAGGCGAACTCAATAAGAGGAAGGTGATCATCCCAACTACCCTTGAAGTCAATCACATAAGCTCTCAACATATCCTCTAAGGTCTGCCTGACCATCCGTCTATGGATGAAATGTTGTGCTAAGATTAACCTGAGTATCAAAACCCTTCTGAAATGACTTCCAGAAATGAGAGGTAAACTGATGACCTCTATCTGAGATGATAGACAAAGGAACCCCATGCAACCTCACAATCTCATTAATGTAAAGCTTGGCGTAATCCTCCACCGAATCTATAGTCTTGACCGCCAAAAAGCGAGGAGACTTAGTAACCCTATCAACAATCACCCAAATGGAGTCATGTTGTCTGCGAGTACGAGGTAAACCTGTGATAAAGTCCATGTTGATCACTTCCCATTTCCAAGTAGGAATGTCAATCTCTTGAGTTATACCTTCTGGTTTCTGATGTTCTACCTTGACTTGCTGGCAATTGGGGCACTTAGCCACAAAATCTGATATATCTCTTTTGATACCATTCCACCAATAGACTTCTCACAGATCGCGGTACATCTTAGTGGCACCTGGATGAATAGAATATCTGGAATTATGGGTTTCTGCAAGAATATGTTGTCTCAACTCGCCCACATTAGGAACACATAATCGACCTTGATAGCGAAGCACACCATCTCCCCCTTGGGAGAATACCTCAACTCTTTGTTGATGGACTGCTCCCTTGAGTTCAAGTAGTATCAGATCACTGTCTTGCTTTTCCTTAACCTCTACTACCAAAGAAGATTCTGCCCCATTCTGAACCGTTACACCACCATCTGATATGCTCATAAGACGAACTCCTAGGCTAGCAAGTCTGTGAACATCATTTGCTAGTTCTTTTCTTTCTTTCTCAACATGTGCTACACTACCCATAGATAATCTGCTAAGAGCATCTGCTACTACATTTGCCTTACTTGGATGGTAATGCACGCTTATATCAATATCTTTGAAGAACTCAAGCCACCTTCTCTGGCGAAGATTTAACTCTTTATGGGTGAATACATACTGGAGGCTTTTATGGTCTGTGAACACATCTACATGAACATCATACAAGTAGTCACTACTGCAAAAGGGTCCATTAGCGGCAATAAAATATGGCTTTAGCGGCAATAACATTTTCCACGATACTCTATACCGGCAAATGAACTTTAGCCGGCAATGTTGGGTCGGCAAAGGGTTTTGCGGCCATTGTGGAAAATGCTGGTAAAGTGTAGCATGAATTGCCATTAAAAACAATTAGCTTTTACGGCAATTGATTGTGGCAATTATGTTGGATGCTAAAGGTAATTCATACTGTCTAACTATTGTCTTTTAGCGCCCTTTGATTTAGTCGATAAATCTAAATAAATAGCCGTTATAAGGTAGTACTTTTAATATCAATTGTTTGCGGCAATTGTCTTGGCTGCTAAAGGTAATTCATTCGGCTAACTATGATCTATTAGCGTCCATTCATTTAGTCGATAAATCTAAATAAATAGCCGCTAAAAGGTAGTAGTTGTAATGGCAATTGTTTGCAGCAATTATGTTGGCTACTAAAGGTCCATTTTATTTATGGCTAATAATTTCCATTGAATTGCCGCTAAATATCATAACATTTAACGGAAATTGTTTAGCCGCCATTAATAATATCTACTACATTATCGATAAAATGTATATATAAAAATCCAACAAACATGTTTGCAAAAGAGAGCCTCATAGTAACAACAATTTTAGCTAATGGTGAAAACATATATATTACTATTAATGCATAAAATAGAATATATCTCTTTAAATATAGACAAACAAAAAGAAGTATTGATCCAAATTACGAAAGTCACAACTTTTAAAAATAAACTTATATTGCTCAAACTATTGAATAATGTCTTCAAATAAGTTTTGTTTCTCTTCTTTAAATAATGTCTTTGAAATTACCCACATATGAAATTTGTGAACTCCAGATTGTATAACCTGAAATAAAAATGAAATGTGTAAATAGATGAAATCCAAAGTATAAAAATATTGCAAGTAGTGTGACTAATCTGAAAAATTACAAGTAAGAAGCATCTATTTTCATTTTGTGCCATCAAATCAAACAGATGACAAAATAGAAGAAGTGAATTATTTTTTAGAGGATGAAACACCTATAAATTTGGTTACCCCTAAAATCACTACTAAGAAAGGTCTACCTGTTGTGATATTCAAAAGAGAGGATTTTATGGTCAAGTTAGCAGCTAGATGTAAGTATACTTTGGTGGGAAAATTCAGCAATACTGTGCCTAAGGTGTAGATGATCATGAAAATTTTTATCCTTCAGACCTAACTATGAGGGGAGTTTAGATATGGTGTGCCAGACTACCGCTTCTATTGTAAACATCAAGGCCAATAGTGCATGTATGTGCAGTTAAACAGAGAGATGAAGAACGTAGAAATTAAAAGGAAAGAACTGAAGAATGAGAGAAAGAGCAAAAACAAAAAGGCTCAGGAGAAAAAAGAGCAGGCTGGAACTCAAGGGATAGGAAAACAAAAGAGTACTGAAGCTTTACCTCACACCCAAGAGGAACAAAACACACAACATGAAGAACAATGGCAACTACCAAATATAAAGCAAGTCAAAAACCAAGTAGCAGCAGATCAGAGTGTTGATGGAGGAAAGATTGCAACTTCAAGTCAACATAACAAAGGACTTCACAAAGAAACTCAAGTCCAGGAAGG
This sequence comes from Solanum infundibuliforme, assembly GCA_029582565.1. Taxonomy (NCBI): domain Eukaryota; kingdom Viridiplantae; phylum Streptophyta; class Magnoliopsida; order Solanales; family Solanaceae; genus Solanum; species Solanum infundibuliforme. Next base: position 4,652 of record JAJOOG010038332.1, read on the forward strand.
TATGAATAAGAGCCCTTCCCATAAAATTTTTATTGATGTAATGTCACAGGATCAGCCCACTGAACAACCAAAAGAGAATGAGCAGGACAACGAAAAGACTCATGCTGAGGAGAGGCAAACAGTACAAAAGACTGGTACTGAACCATCTCTTCAAAAGAAACAAGATATTATATTAAAAAGCTCAGGTACAAATACTAACCCTCATACTGAAAATAACAAAGAAAAGAAGACCACATATTTTTTAGAGAATGATGAGGTTTCCAGGAAGCTGCTGAGGTATGATGTCCAACAATACTCATTTTTATGTACTGATTATATATTGACTGTTTGATAATAAAATCATTTAGTTACCAAAAAAAATAATCTTCGTTTCTAAATATAAACTCGATCCATGTATTTTATCTATTCATCTGGTTTTACAAGTAAGTGAACTTCAAAATGTCTAATATATAATAAGGGGTCTGATACACCTTAGAGATGAGCCTACTCTCAATATATTACTGGGACAATTTTTCTGTTCAGTGATTATCTAGCAAAGTACAAGCAAATGATTAGCTGTGGTAATAAAAAGTTCAATTCTGCTGATCTCATGGCCTTTGCCAAGCAACAAGTAGTGAATTTCTTAATATTAGTAGCACTTTTCTGGTGCATCTCACAATTTACTTAGTTGTTTCAATTTTAAAAAGGTAGATTGACTATCTCTATAGCAATCATATTCCATTTTTTCCAGGGAATAGCACACAAATAGGGGGAGTGATGCTGATGAATTTATATTAACGTTTGTACTGGAGATGATCACAATGGGAGGCTTCAAGCTTAGAGTTCAAGCATGACTATTAAATTCTCACGAGTCAAGATAACATTCCCCAACATCAATAGTACTTAACAAGTAAAACATTGTTTATAATCTGGACATGTTTATCTGGTAACTTAAGATTGCAAATGGGTAACATACCAAGGCTGTCAACTCTTTGATTCAGGGAAAGGAGCTAGTTCCTGGTAAAACTAAAGGCAACTCTAATCCTAACAGCATAGGCAAACAAGCAGAGGAGAATGGGAGACTTCAGTATTCATCAGAGAAGGGTGCACAAGCTCCTACAAATCAGCACCCTATAGTGTCAAATAACTTTGGAAAGTATGTCCCTAACCATCCTAGAAACAAAATGGACATGAAGAAGCCCAACATGACTAGTGATATTCACCCTAAAAATCATCAACACAATCCCAAAAATAAAGTGATACCAGAAAACTCCTTATACAGTTATTCAGACTTTTGCTCCTCGTTTAAGGCATAATCAGTCAAAACTGAAGGCCCCATAGACGTATCTACTCCTACTATCACATCAGAAAATACAGCAGCATTTAAGATATCTTGACCTATTGGCATTACAAAATTTCACACAGAAAGAAAAAATGATCATAATCGAACAAAGCTAGCTAGCTATAAATACCGATACTTCTAACAAGTTGAAAAGAGTGGGTGTAGTTAACTAGTTGCTGCTAAGAAGTTTATATAATTTGGTTTTTCCATATTGAACAGAGATACAAGTTTATGACATTCTTTCTCAATGCTCATGGAATACAAATGTATGAAGTTGAATCACTGATTGGAGAGGTATGGAGGTTCAAAACATCAACTAGTGGAAGAAGGTGATTGATGAAGAGTTGGAAAGCCCATGGGCTATTAGTATGGAGGTTCAGAAGTCAAAGAGTGGAAGAGAATGGGGGATTTGAAAGTGTCACATGTTCTAAGAGAAGGGAACCAGCTTGCCGATTTTTTAACTAACAGAACTTTTCACTGTGTAGGTATTCAATAAAATAACTTTCAGGAAATTCCATCAAGAAGCTAAACAGATTTTGAACACATAAAAAACGAATTCCAAGCATTCGATTCCAGGTGATAAGGGAAAGGGAACAAGATTGAATGGCTATTTCCAACACTAGGTCTGCGATTGATCAACAACAATTCAGTAAGCCACAAGTCCAAACACTAAAAGCATACTCAAAAACACAGAATAAAGTACTGATATAGGTTCTTACCATAATTCCATTTAGAGAACTTGTTTATGGATTCTATTATGATTGTTCTAGTGTGTGGTATCAGTCTCCTCAGAGGTTGAGGTTCATTCTGCTAGAATAAACTAAAATCCACTCGCCTTAATATATTAACAACCAAACGCCTTAATATAACAACCTCACAGAGGAATCGATTCAATCAATTACATTCAAAATAGCAGCAACTACATATCACAAACACAACTACCTATAGGGAATCAATGCCTTTAATTGTCAAGGAGAAAGCATGATATTTACACACCCTGCTTTTAGCATATAATGTTTCTGGAAGCATGTTATCAAATTTCAAGTATTTTTTACTATGTATTAAGTTTCCATGGTGTTGACATTGTTGAGGTACCCTCATCAATCAGAAAGCTAATACATTTAAGATAACTTGACTATTGTCATTACTATATTTAACACAGAAAGAAGAAAGGATCATCATCAAACAAAGCTAGCTAGCTGTAAATATCGATACTTCTAACAAATTGAAAAGTGTGGGTGTAGCTAACTAGTTTCTGCTCAGAAGTTCATATGATTTCGTTTTTCTATGTTGGAAAAGATATTTTCTCAAAGCTCATCAGAATCTTTTTAGCTTCTGATGGGATAGTTCATGGGCTATCAGTACATGAAGTTCACAAGTCAAAGAGTGGAAAAAAAGGGGGGATTTCGAAATATAACATGCTCTAAGAGAAGGGAACCAACTTTTCGATTATTTAACTAACAGCGATTTTGATTTTGCAGGTCCTATTAAATACAATAAGTTTCAGCAACTCCCATCAGAAACTAAAAAGATTTTGAACGCATATAAACAACAAATTCCAAGCATTCCTCTAAGCACAAAAAGACGGCGGTTGCCCAATATAAGTATTTTCTGGACAAGATAATAGGGAAAATAACATCTTGGACTACAAAATTTCTATCTTATGCAGGTAGATTACAATTGATAAAATCAGTGTTGTTAGCTATACAAGTATTCTGGTCTCAAATATTTGTACTTCCTAGAGTAATATTGACTAATTGATTCCTTGTGTAGAAGATTTTTGTGGACTGGTGGAGTTGATGTGTTAAAGAAGACTTTAGTGGCTTCGGAAGTATTGTGTTGGCCAAGGACTGCAGGTGGCTTGAACATCCTAAGTGTGGCTCATAAAGATGTTATTGCAAAGCTGTCAATATATTTAATCATAAAGAACAGGCTACTGAACAGAGATAGAGTTGGAAGATGGTGTGAAATCGATAACCTGAAATGCCCACTTTGTGAAGATGCGAACGAGAATATTGATCACCTGTTTTTCGTATGCCCATATGCCTCTATGGTTTGGGGGTAAAATCTTGTGTTGGCAAGGAATTACTAGAGGGACTATGCCTTGGACAGAAGAGATAAATTAGGTTGTTCAGTATGCAAAAAAGAAGACTATAAATGCAGAAATGTACAAAATGTCGTTGGCATGCAACACTTACAAAATCTGGCTGGAGAGGAAGCAAAAGAGCTTTTCAAGGGAGGAAAACTGAAGGACATGTACTAATCAAGCAAATCATACAAGAGATACATGGGCGAGGCTCAATGCAGAATAGACTAGATAGTCGTTTGGCTAGTTTGAACTACTATCCTTAATCAATAGTTGAATAACTAGTCGAGAGATATTTAGAAGGACAGTAGTTAGCAGATTTGGGGGGATGTCCAATTACTACTAATTTATCTGATTTTTAATGATCACTTGGTAAATAAAATCTTTACTTACCAAAAAACATAAAATCCAAGCATTCCATTCCAGGCGATAAGAAAAAACGAACAAGAAAACAGGTCTACGACTGATCAACAACAATTCAGTAAGCCACACGTCCAAACACTAAAGGCATACTGAAAAACATAGAAAGAAGTACTTATAGAGGTTTCTAACATAATTCAATTTGGAGAGCTTGTTTATGGATTCTATTGTGATTATTCTAGTGTGCTGTATCAGTCTCCTCGGAGATTCATTCTGCTAGAATAATCTAAAAGCCACTCGCCTTAAGATATTAACAACCACACGCCTTAGTATAATAGCCAGACACCTTAATGTATATTAACAGAGAAATCGACTCAATCAATTGCATTCAAAATAGTAGCAGCCAGAGATCACAAACATAAAACGATACATTTAGGAATCTCAAATCACTTGGAAATCACAGATAATACCTAAATATTGATTAGTTCTTCAAGTGTATTTTCTGTTTTTCTTTCGGTTAATGTGTAAATATAATGAACATATCGAAAAATAAACTATAGGGTTAAATTCTCAACGACAGAGCAACAGGGGTAATGAAACACGATAGAAACAGAGGAGTGGAGGGGAGCGACAAACAAACCTTAATGTTTCGTTGTTCTTGGACGTAGTTGTTGTGATTGAATTATAACTACTGGAACCACACGCCTTAATATAACTTCTAGACACCTTAATATATATTAACAGAAGAATCGATAATCAACTCCATTCAAAATAGTAGCAGCCTGAGATCAGAAACACAAAACGACACTTTTAGAAATCTCAAATAACTTGAAAATCATAGTTATTACCTAAATATTGATCAGTTTATCAAGTGTATTTTCTATTTTTCTTTCGACATAATAGAAAATATACTATAGGGTTAAGTTCTCAACGATAGAGCAACAGGGATAATAAAACATGATAGAAACAGATGAGTAGAGGGGAGCGACGAACCAACCTGAAAGTTTCGTTGTTCTTGGACATAGTTGCTACGATTGAATTATAGCTGCTGGAAGTAGTTCTTTGATTCAATATATGTTGTTGGAAGGTCGCTGCTGCTAACGAATGAATATATGTTGTTGGACGTTGCAGCTCTAATCGATTTAGGATGAAGAATCCTAATGTATGTGAGAGATCTTTTTAGGAATATTTTCCTTATTATAAGCATATCGAGGGTTTTTTTTTGTTAGTAATGTTTTCCTTATTGACCAGGTGTTCTTTTTTCCCATAAATTAGAGAATGGCGGGAAAAAAAATTAACGGAAAAGCGGAAGTTCTAATTTTCAGAAAAAGAAGAAAGCTTTTAGCGACTTTTTTTTGGAATTGCTACTACAAGTGTACATATTGCTGGCCATTAAACATTAGTCGTTAATATTTTTTCTCACATGAAAATATTAGCGGCAATTTGCTTATTGCCACAAAATAATTGTCGCTAAAGTTCATTTTTGTAGTAGTGAGTGTCTCCAAATCTTGAGTGCAAACACCACTGCTGCAAGCTTGAGGTCATGAGTTGGATAATTCTTCTCATGTACCTTAAGTTGTCTAGAAGCATAAGCTATAACCTTACATTACTGTAGCAACACACAACCTTGGCCGACCCTGGATGCATCACAATAGATCACATAACCATCTGAACCCTCTGGTAGAGTCAAGACAGGAGTTGTAGTCAACCTAGTTTTCAATTCTGCGAAGCTTTTCTCACAATCATCTGACCATCGAAACTTGACCATCTTCTGAGTCAACCTAGTCAATGGTGAGGCTATGGATGAAAATCCTTCCACGAACCTTTTGTAATAACCTGCTAGACCCAAGAAACTTCTGATATCTGTAGCAGAGGTAGGTCTGGACCATTGTTTTACTGCTTCTATCTTCTGGGAATGTACTCGAATTCCTTCACTAGACACAATATGCCCAAGGAAGGCAACTGATTGTAACCAAAACTTGCACTTGTTAAATTTTGCAAATAACTAGCGATCTTTGAGAGTTTGCAGAACAACTCTCAAATGACTCGCATGTTCTTCCTCATTCCTAGAGTAAATGAGGATATCATCAATAAAGACGATAACGAACAAGTCCAAGTACTGCTTGAACATTATGTTCATCAAATCCATGAAAGTTGCAGGAGCATTGGCTAGTCCAAATGACATAACTACAAATTCGTAATGACCATACCAAGTTCTGAAGGCTGTCTTCAGAATGTCACTATCTCTGACTCTAAGCTGATGATAACCTGATCTGAGGTCTATCTTTGAGAAATGACTAGCACCCTGAAGTTGGTCAAACAAGTCATCAATCTTGGGGATGGGATACTTATTCTTGATTG
>JAJOOG010038333.1:0-14636 GCA_029582565.1 Solanum infundibuliforme
TTGTGTTGTAGTGTATATTCTAAGCTTTCTATTTGTATTTGTAGATATAAAATAGTTTTCCTCTGTGCTATTATAGATTTTTTACAAATTCCTGCAAATATATTACTATTAAGTCTATTTTGCCTATGTCTCAATTCTTGTCTTTTCGCTATAATTATTTCGTTAAGTTTTTGTCTAAATTCTTCATTCTCGTTATTCATTGTTTCTTTAAATATTGAATATATTTATATTCTATTTTAGATATATTATCTATTAATTGATCTAATTTATCGTTATCAGTTTTTGTGATATTGAGTTTTTTATATTCCGGATATAATTTGTTTAATTTTCTTCTTATTTTTCTTAACTTTCTAGTCGTTCACATCCATAATTTGGCATGAACCCTATTTTAAGAAGTTTTTTACAAATTGTTTTAAAACTTGTTTTATTGACTTGAGCACTGAGTTGAGGAAGACTAGAGCTCATTTTCTTTAAAATTATATATGGGAACTAAGTATTCCCAAGAGTAAATATTTTTACATTTTAGATGAGAGGAAACTGAGATTTCCAAAAGAGTTTTGAGCAGTTTGATTACCATCTCTATTAAGAGAAATATTTTTGAGTAATAACCTCAAAACACAGAAAGATGTTATGTTTTTAAACTTGAGCTAGTATATTTTGGGAGTAGTATTGAGCACCGATATGGGGGAGAGTTCATACAACTCACAGCCACCATAAACGATGTTGCCAACGTGGGAAGAAAGGGTCATACTTTTTGATTTATTCCTTAATGCTTTTTAGCATAAACTAGTGGATCAACTTAGTAGTAGGTCTTATACCCTGGCAAAGTATAGGACAGTACTGGCAGCGTGGACGAGATGTTGTATCATCACATAGCTCATAGTGATGGTTATCGGTTAGAGAAACTCCACAGAGATATTTTGTATTCTTATATACACGGAGTTTACTTTGCATTTTCATATACAAGCAGATTTTATCTTGTATCCTTGCATACAAACTGAGTTACTATTGCGGTTTTCAATACATTGAGTTGTTTTCTACTGTTTTAAAAGCTTTCCATATATTGCATTTGTATTGTCGCTTTATATTGAGTTGAGTATCCAGAGTTGAGCACCCAGAGTCGAGTATCCTATTATTGAGTTGAGCCTTATTTAGCTGAGTTGAATATCTTATCTTTGAGTTGGGTATGTTATTCTTGAGTTGAGTTTAGTTGAGTGAGTTGAGAAAAGGTAATTATATTTCCTTTTTATCAAGTTCAAGCTTGTATTACACTTTAGAATTCCCCTTAAATGCTCGTACAAAATCTATCGAGGGCTTGACCAAGTATATTCAAGATCAATATGCTTGAATTGTTCAGCTAACTGATAGGGTAGAAGGAATGATGGATGAAGGATCAATTCATGCTCTTGCAAAACATCCCCAAGTACAAGAGACGGTCGATCACCCTACAAAGCAAGTGGAACATGCTAAAGAGATCCAAGTTTTCTCTGAAGGAACAATCCCGATCAACCAAATCAAGGAGTTCATCATGGGGACCATTAAAGAAAAGTATGAGGTTGCTACAAAGTACTCCTGCAAGGCCATACAATGCAAGGATTGATAACTTAAAAATGTTTGCCAGTTATCAACCTTCAAAATTTCAGCAGTTCCATAGTAAGGGAAACCCAAAGCAACATGTGGCACGCTTCATTGAAACCTGCAACAGTGCTGGAACATGATGAGTCCACAAATTGGACTCATTTGGGGCTATGTTTTAATAGGGTTAGTGTCCTCAAATGCATGTTTGGTCTCAAAAACTGATAAAGTACCTTAAGTTTCAGGTATTTAGACTTGGAGACAAAGGCATGCACAATTGAGCAAAAAGGAACAAAGGAAGCTGAAAAAATGGAGAAATGAAGATATGCGGATCGCCGAAGCCATTCGGTGTGTCGCCAAATGATCTCATCTTGCCTTTTGTTCCACTGTATTGAGCCTTGGAAGAAAGGATCAAATTGGTGGTGAAAAGGAGCAGTCGACGTGTCACCGAGCAGTTTCGCAAAGCAGTACTATGTCTCCCAATGATCCAAAACATGACGATGGTGAAGGATAAAGCAAGATGGCGAAGAAATTTACCAAAGGGTAGATCGCTGATCTTGACTAACGAAGCCGAATGATCCGCTGCAGCATAAATTTTTGAAAACTATAAATGCTCGTTGAGAGTTGTAGCTTAATATCAGATTTTTAATATATAATTTTTAACATGGAATTTTGAGTTATGTTTGGAGAGGGTTTTGAAGAACTTGAAGATTCAAAGGGTTTCAATTACAAGAATTTGGACTTGGGTCTTGTGGATTCTTCACTCTTTACTTGTTTTGAGACCTAAATCTTCATACCCATTTGAATGCAAACTCATATTGGTATAAATTTCTATCTCTTTTACATGTGTAGCTAAAACCCCAATTCTTGGGGTGTGATTTTTTGAATATGGGTTAGATTATCTATTGGGTCTTGCTTGCTGATGGTTTATTTGTTGTTTAGATATGATTTCATTTAGTAGTTGTGGTGGAACTTAATGAAATTGTAGTTGCAAATACTATTTCACCTTTGTGTTTTCGGCTTGCTCGAGAGAGAGGTCGTAAAACTAAGACTACTAAATTGATGGGCGGTGGGAGTGAGTCGACATGAGGTTTAGCTCGAGAGAGTGAACCCTAGTCCTTCTCTGACACACTCAGCTCGAGAGAGAGTGGGCTAAGGTTGAGGCTGTTCTTCATGCGGCAAGTGGGTGTCCGAGAGGAACCCATTTGATTCGGGGTAAGTTAATCGAGAAGAATTTACCCCCACTATAGTCTATCCTAGTCACAAATACTCAATGGATTTACTATCAAAAGCATGTACCCAATAGTCTAGTCTAGCCCGTATTCATATCACATCCCAAGAATCCCGTCTCCATATTCGTATCTCTCCTTATTTTTCCTATTTTTTGCTTACTTGTCACAAACCCCCATTGATAATTGACGCTTGCGTCACACCTTAGATTTAACATGTTTATATTCGAAAATATTTTTAGCTATGACTAATTAGAACTTAATTTTATTCTTCTATTAATTCTCAGGCCCACTCCCTTGGGACTCGACCCCAACCCTTGATTGGGTTACTTTACTATTGTACGATCGTAGACACTTGCATTGGAAGTTGTGTCTTGATTACGCAAACATAAGAACATATGGTGATTACCTCGTCATTTTTCCGCTCCCATTAGGGTAATGCTTTCGATTGGTACACATACCTTGAGTTTGGTTCTATTGATAGTTGGGAACAAATGGAGCAAGAATTTCTCAACCACTTCTATAGCAGAAGACGTACCGTAAGCATGGTGGAGCTTACATATACACGTCCGCGAAATGAAGAGCCGGTCTTTGACTTCATTAACCGATGGAGGCATGCAAGTCTATACTGTAAAGACAGACTTAGTGAAGCTTCAGGTATAGATATGTGCATTTAAGGTATGCATTGGGGTCTCTGCTATATTTTGCAAGGCATAAAGCCTAAAACTTTTGAAGAATTGTCCACTCGCGTTCATGATATGGGGTTAAGCATATCGTTGGTTGGAACTGAAAAGCCGCCTGTCCACGAACTCTGCAAGGGAAAAGAAAAGCAAGAATTCAGGAAAGTTAGATATTTGTCCAAGGTTGAAAACAAAGAATCGATGAACGTCAATGCTTTTGAGGAAAAATTTACCACCAAGGTAGGCAAAATGTAGAGTACAAAAGCGACTTCTTCTGAAGGAAGGACAAATCAAAAGCTGACCTTGAAGGAAATGCAACAAAAGGACTATCAATTTCTTGAATCAGATGTCTCCACAATCTTTGATGAACTCCTTGAGAAGAAACTCTTTGAGTCAAGAAATGAAACGACCAAATGAAGAAGGGAGGAATGATGATCTAAAATACTGCAACTACCACCGGTTGGTTGGCCACCCTATCGAGAAATGCTTCGTCTTTAAGGATAAAATCATGGAATTAGCTTGCGAAGGGAAGATTGAACTCAAAGAGGAGAAATTGAGTTCAAATCAAGTTAGTTTTGCTTTTGACTTATCCAATCCGATCATGACATGCAATTTTATTGAAGGAAATGGGCAACAAGTCATCCCAAACATTAATCAGAAAAGAATGGTTAAGTTTGGAGACTTCGAACCCATTGATGTTAATGAGTCATTGTCTTTTCCTACGCTATGCGATATGGTCTTTGTAGGAGAAGGATCGACAAAAGAAAATGGAGACCACATAGATCATTTTGATGATTGGGGTTGGACTCTCGTGACTCGTCGTAAATGTCGAAAGGCAAGTTCGCATAAAGAGTCAACGAAGCGACACGTTAGGGAAAAGATGATAAGGAGACCCAAAATAAAAAATTTGATTGTGCACTCAAAGAAGGAGGAAATAAAGGTGCATCACTACCAAGAGTTGCGCCAATCAATTACATTAGGAGAATATTTTCCAAATTGGTTTTACACCAAGTTCACATGCGATGGCACAAAAGATCTATGTTGTAATGTCGATGAGAATGAAGCGAAAGATGCAACTTCATCATTTCCATCACCAAAAGATGCTTCAAAGTTATCTCCTGAAGTCGAGGATGATCTTCTACTAGGTGACACACTTCATAATTGCCTTTTATTCATGGTTGGTTTTGCATGTTAGAAAAGGGTGAACAGAATCCTAGTCGATGGCGGATCTGGAATTAACATCCTTCCAATTCACACCATAAAAGAACTTGGGATCTCAACGATGGATCTTACTGAAAGTCGCTTGATGATCCAAGGATTCAGCCAATGAGGACAAAAGGCCATTGGGGACATCAAAATAGACCTCACCATTGAAGAGTTCCAATCAAGCATGTGGTTACATGTAATTGACGCAAAGACTTCATCTAACATCTTGCTTGGTAGGGCGTGGGTACATGAGAACAAAGTAATCCCATCTACCTACCACCAAGGTTTGAAGTATTATGAAGATTGAGTTGCGAAAAAGATTATTGTAGATAATAATCCCTTCACTGAAGCTGAAGCACACTTTGCTGATGCGAAGTTTTACTTGATGAAATATACCACAAAATTTGATGATATTGCATCCAAAGATGGCGAGCCCTGAAAAATAAGTTTATGGTAGTTGTTGATAAGACAAAGGTCATTATCAAGGAAGATCCAAAGCTTGGAGTTTCGAAAAAGACACCCAACATGAATAGTGTATTTTCAAGTAAAAAAATGAGTTCTTTGTTATGTTCCAAAGTCCAAGAAAGATGATGGACAGTCTCTCGAATTACAAGAAAATGCACTAGAAGGGCTGACCTTTCCTGTTAAGTGGATTGATGTGATGAAGTCATCCCCAAAATCACTTGGAAAATTTGTGGCACCTCAATCGTCGAAAAATGAAGCAATCCCAATGAGGTGAACAAATGAAGGTTTTGATCCTAGTGCCTACATACTATTGGTAAAAGTTGGATACAATCCCACTGAACCATCAAAATTGGGAAAGCTTCCATTTGAACCTGCTGCAAGGTAACAATGTGAAGGTTTGGGATACAAACAACCTCCACCAATCTACATCTCCATAAGAAGGGTAAGCAACAACTAAATCACTGCGGAAGATGAGCATGTTGCTTCTAACAAAAGACCTTTTATTTTTGATCGACTTGGAAACTCAACAACGAGGATTTCCATAGTAGAGAAATTAGGGCAGTTGAAGAAGGAAAATAATATTTGGAGAAACATTAGAAGTATGAGAGCATTTGTGTTTCCCAAATTGCAAAATGTCCCTAAGGATTTTCAAAGTCTGATACATTCTAGAATAAGGTGGCACACAAACCTTGTGCTACCACATGGTGAAGTATTGAAGGCAAAATCACCTATTGTAGTCTACACCAAGCAATGTGATGAAGACGTAGAAAGTTTTGGCTCTTCATATCATGTCACTGTACAAGATGAAAGTGAACTTCAAGAAGATGTAGATGACTTGCGAACTCATGTCATCAATCGCAAACTTTTGAAGAAGTACCATCCTTGAAATGACGTCATACTCCTGTCCCGCAAGAGTATAAACTGTGTACGGCTCCAAAAAATATGTTTGCTAGGTTGAAAATCTTGAAAGAGGCGGCCTAGGCAAAAGTTAGGACACCAAAAATAATAATAATTAAAAGCACACTCTGAACTACGTAATGACTTGATCTTCTTCATTGAGGTACGTAGGCAGCTTAGAGTATTATAACTCTAGGTTCAGTCATAAGAATTAAAAAAAACAACGTCGCCATGTGAATGTCATTCTAATCCTTTCAAATAAAGAATGAAACACGCAGATTTTGAGCAAACTTCGAAGACAAATTTGTACTAATCTGTAAATCTCATGGGTGCAATTTTTATACAAATTGGAGATCTCTAAGTTATCTTTCCAACAAAAAAAGAAGCTCATTATTCTGGCACTCCGACTCCAAGTTATGAATTTTCTCTCACATGTGCGTAAAGCTGAAGAAAACTAAAGAGTCAAGCACGCTAAATTCTTCCACATGAACCTAAAATGCATGTCATAGAGTTCAACAAAATTCTAGCAGAATCTTCAAGTTTCATAGCTCATCAAATTCGAGCAAAATTTTCAAGCTGAAATGCTCTTCGACGCATAAGCTTAAAATGCATATAAAAAAGTTCACCAAATTTGACCAAAAATCTTCAAGTTAAAATGCTCCTCTATGCATGAGTCTAAAACGCATGTGATGAAACTCATCAAATTCGAGCTAAGTCTCAAGTTTCAAAGTTCCTCAAATTCGAGTCAAGTCTCCAAGTTAAAAAAGCTCCATGAAAATGAGTTAAATCTTCAAGTTTTTACGCTTGGCCGTCATGAGTTTAAATGTATATGGTCCAAAAAAAAAAAAGTCCAATAGGTTTGAAACCTTGAAATAAGTGGCCTAGATAAATTATATAAAAAAAACTCACATGTTTTGCATTGAAGTGTAAAATAAATATATTTTATTACTTCAAAATTGTAAGAGTGTTTACACATCAACATTCCTAAGGAAAGGATGAAAAAATGGACATATCATCCCATACAAAAGGTCTAAGTAGAAGAAAAAATAAAACGTCAAGAAATGGTTGTCAACTTGTCTAGGATGTTTTTATAAAGTTTGCATCATCACCTCTTCATCAAACATCATCACTTCAAATATTTTTATGGGTCGGTGCAGCCATAAGTGAGCCTCTATCTTTGGCATGGGGGCATATTTTGAAGTCTGATTTGTGAAGTTGATCAAGTAACAAGTAGTTATTCTCCAGAACTAGGACACACTACACCAAAATCTCTTTCTCGGCAAAGTCAAAACTACAGAAGAAGAGACATAAATTGTGATTCGTCGCCAAGCTTCAATATAGAGAAAGATGCACTAAGCTGCCACAACTCTAAAAAGAAGATGACCCACACCGAAATTGTAGAAGAAGATGTACTAAGTGTGATTCATCACTAAAGCCACAATTGCAAAAGAAGAGGCACCAAATGTGGTTTGTCATCAAAGTTGAAACTACAAAAGAAGAGACATCAAGTGTGGTTCATCGTCGAAGCCGCAACAAAAAAAAGATATTTCATGTGTAGTTCGTCACCAAAGCCACAACTCTAAAAGAAGATGACCACGTATGATACGTCACCAAAGCTGCAATTGTAGAAGAAGATGTACTAAGTGTGGTTCGTCGCTAAAGCTGCAATTGCAAAAGTAGAGGCACCAAGTATGATTCGTCATCAAAGTTGAAACTACAAAAGTACATGCATCATATGTGGCCGCAAATCAAACATAAAATGCACCAAGTGTAGTTTGTCATCAAAGCCGCAATTACAAAAAAAGATGCACGAAGTGCGGTTCATCTCCACCAAAGCCACAATCGCTAAAATATTACACCAAGTATGATTCATCGTCAAAATCGTAACTACAAACGAAGATGCATCAAGTGATTCCTCGTCAATTATGGATTACCCTTCACTTTATTTTGTATGATATTGAGAGTGCTTGCGGTCCATCGTAAACCTGCAATAAAAAGTGATGTTTCTCACGGTGCCAATCACATGAAGCTTCTAATCGGCATGAAAAATATTGTGGCATATGCCCTCGCGCTCGTCATGATGAATATGGTTGTATTGTCTTAAGAGTTTTATGTTCGCTCTCCATGAAGACGATGAAAAGATTCTCAATCAATGCAGAACTCAATAGGCAGCTCTTTGGCGAAGATGCAGAGAAGTGAATTTATGAATGTTGTTAAAAATCAGTTAGATCACCAAAAAATAATTATCGTTAATTCATGAGCATTTTTACCTTAATTTTTGGATAGTTTGTAGACCTTGATGTCTAGTTCCTATAGAGTCAAGTTTCTCGTCATTCGAAATCTCCTACATCAAGATAGAGTTTTTTGGTGAGACTGCATAGAGCTGTAAAAAATAAGAAGACAGATTTGATAGCAAACTTCAAAAATTAATTCCCATCAATTCAGAAGGGTTTTGATTTTAAATTTCAGATATGTCGTATCCCTCTGAATCTATTTTCCGTAAAATCAAACTAATCATGATTTCGACATTTCTACAATAGGCTATGAATTTTCTACCGCAGGTGTGCTGTGCTGAAAAAAAGTGACGAAAATTGAGTATGATATGCCTCAAGTTGACAATTAACCATTGTAAGAGCATGTGTATTTATAGAAATAAAAAGTACATCATTGTGTTCCTACAAATTATGGAAAAATCATATTTGAAACAAAATTATGGTAAATTTTCCTAGGAACCAAATTATGGTAGTTTCTATAGGAATCAAGTTATGGAAAATTCCATTGGAATCAAGGTATGGAAAATTTCCATTGGAATCAAATATGGAAAGTTTGAAAGACTCCATGAAAATATATTTCACGAATACTTCAAGCCTTGTCTTCAAATGTTCAACAAGTTGGACACTGCAACATGCCTCAAAGAAGGGGGGCATTTGTAGACAGTGAAATTTATTGATAAATCCATAAATTCATGATCTATTAACCAAGTCAAATTACTGGTTAATAAAATCGGATTAATATTTAAGTCAAAATATATGACTTAAATAAAGTCCAAATTATATTTGGGCCAATCCATTAAGTTGACAAGACAAGCCCAATTCATGCTCTTCAAGCCCAAGGTCCTCTAAAATTACTTGAAGACCGAAATACCCCCTAAACCCTAGCTCACAACTATATAAAGGGGTTCTCATGAGAAAAAAATAGGTAGAAAAAGAAGAACACACACACAGAAATACATAGAGAATCCTTGCTCTTTAGTGGTCATTTGCAAGTCTTCCGCATACAAAGAAGTCTTCGCTCCAAGTGTTAAGCCGCAAGTATTCAATCAAATCAAGAACATATGTGAAGATAAGAATTAAGGGATTGCATATCTTTTCTTAGAGATTTTATAAAGATTGTAACCTTCGCATAAATTCAAATAAAAATATTGTTGTTTGATTTTCCTTTCCTGTTTGTTGTATTTCAGGAACGAAACTTTAGACGGATACAATAACAAATTAGGAAAAAAATAACTACGTTTCCAATTTAATTTGTTAGCAAAGTCGTCACTCATTGCAATATTTTTATGAACTTACCATTGCAAAAATGAAAGACACATAAAAGAATTAGGGGAGGTTATATTATAAGCACCTATACGTTCTCTTCATATTATACAGAGTTATACTACATAGTTGATACTTTTCTCTATCATTTCTTACTTTAGAGAGAAAAAATGTCATTTATACTTTAAATATACATAATGCAAACTTGTTTCCGTCATTTTAAATAAATTCTCTTGTACTAATTCGTTGCCATTCATGCTTCATATTCATTTGAAATTCATGAATATGTACAAATCAATCCATTATCATCTGGGCAAAATTTCATCCTACATATATTCATGTATATGCATTCGGTATTTATTTTGGCCAACTACGTCTTTGAATCATAACCATCTGATAAGAAGGTTCAGGCATCATCAATCGATAGACAACAAATGGCAAGAAGAGGCATAGGTATAATGATAAGAAGAGCAAAAAAAATACCACTAATGGATAGGCAACAAACGAAAAGAAAAAATGGAGTTGGAGAGTCAATGTAACTTCCCTCCTTAGAAAGAGCTAAAAATAGAAAGAACTAATTTGGAAAGAGCAAAATCCAAAATTTTGCAAGTTATGCATAAGTTATGAGTTTTGGATCAACTTCAAACGGCCATAACTTTCGGTACATGATGATTTAGGTGGCCCATAAGATATCAAATGAAAGGTTTTTGAATCCTCTTTTCAACGCCATCGAGTTTGCTAAATTTTGTGCTCGTATGAGGGAGATATGCCCATTTGAAGTTAGCGTGTCTAGTTAAGGAAAGTTACCCGAAAATATGAGGGGTATTTTGGTCTTTTCCTTACCTTATCAGCTTAAAATGAATTATGGTAATATTTAGGGGTCTAAACTGATTTGGTTAAGTTTTCATAATCATAATTACGCTTAGCGTTTTATAAAAAAGTTCAAGAATACAAAAGAGGAGAAAATAGGAAAAGGTTCAAGGCGTTCGTCGATATTTCTTGCGAATCAAGGATTGTTTCGTCGAGGGTTTGATCCCTAAGACGTATGTGAGTTCTCGTAGTGTTGGGTTCGTTCACCCACACACCAATCATGCTATTCTAATGCAATTTCGTTCACAAAGTTGAAAGATTTGAGTTCTTGATGAGGTTTCTTGAAATTCCATTCGTAATCTTGATTGTTGGGATTTTGATGAGTTCTTGAGATAAAATTTAGTGATTTGAGGGTTGTTTTTGAGTAGATTATCATGTACTTATGTTAAGTATTCCAATCTAAGAGATTGGGGGAAGAAACCATTCGATTCTATGCGAATTAGGATCAGAAAATGAGAAAGAAAATTAGTTGGAAAAATTTGGGCAAAGGCTGGCGCCCTGCACCAATTTGTGCGCCAGAAAAGTACTTCTATAGGTGTCCTGCACCATCTAGTCTGCCCCAACTACTGTTCTGTAGGTCAACGGCTAGCGCTTTGCGCCAGTCAGAGCGCCAGGTTCACCTGCCCCCACCCATTCTCCATCACTTAGCCCGTCTGAGTTCTTTCAAAGGGTACCTTTACTCCCCTTTGATTCTAACTACTCTAAAATACTTCTAAATACCCTAAAAACATTCATAACATGAATCATAACCTCGAATTCATAATTCAAATTCAAGGTAGAGCTAAGAGTCAAATCTTGAGAGTTTTTCGAGTCATTTTAAGAAGTCTTTTTACAATCTTTTAAACTTGTTTTAAGACTTGAGCATTTGAGTTTGAGGATGAGTAGAGCAAAGTTCATTTTCTTTAAAATGATATATGGGAACTAAGTATTTCCAACAGAAATGTTTTTACATTTAAGAAAAGAGGAAACACCGATTTCCAAAAGAGTTCATAAGCAGTTTTGAGTACGATATCTTTTTAGAGAATCCTTTTGAGTAATAATCTCAGGGTTGAGGATGAGCAAATGTTTCCTTTAAAAAATTATGATCTAAGTCATTTTTTGGGAGTAGTATTGAGCACCGATATTGGGGAGAGTTCTAACAACTCACAGCCCCTATAAACCATGTAGCCAATGTGGGTAGAAAGGTTCATACTTTTTAGATGATTCCTTATTTATTTTTTTAGCATAAACTACTGGATCCACTTAGTTTAGGAGTTCTATACCCCGACAAGGTATAAGAGAGTTCTGGCAGCTTAGGCGAGTTGTAGCATCATATAGCTCATAGTGATGGTTGTCGGTTAGAGACTTTCCCAAACAAAGTTTATTTTGTATTTTTACATACAAACTGAGTTATATTGTATTTTTCAATACATTGAGTTGTTATCTGCTATTTTAAAAGATTTACTTTATATCACATTATTTTTATCGCTTTTATATTGAAATGAGTTGAGATTGAGTTGAGTTGAGACGATGTAAGTTGTTTATTGAGTTTCAGTTCAAGCTTATGTCATGTTTTAGATTTCCTGTAGTGACGCTATTATGCCTGCATCTGGGATGATGCAGATATATGTAACCAAAATCAGCAACCAGCGCTTCATTGATTTAGTTGAGTTCTAGAGTTAATTGGTGAGCCTCCTTGCTTCCGGAGGTTCCCTTATTTATATTCAGTTATTTCAGTTTGTTAGGATGATCGGGGGTATTGTCCCGACATCCCTCATAGTTTTAGAGGCTTCATAGATAGATAAATAGTAGTGCATAGGTCTTTTCATTTTTAGTTGTTTTTGTTGAGACTTGAGTTGCATCTTTGGCTAGTTGAATATTTTATTTCTAAAATATTCTGAGTATTTCTTTGAGACATTGAGTAAAGTTGAACTTTTGAGTTCATCTTATGTATGAGTAGGTCTTCCTCTAAGAGTTAAGTCAGGACAAGGGTTATCTTGGGGCCAACAATGGTTCTCGAGTGCCCGTCGCATCCAGGGTGTATGCTCGGGGCGTGACAAACGTTGAATCAAAGGACAGAGTTCAAGATTCCTAGAGTGTCTATGAAGTAGTGTCTGTAGTGTCCTAATTTTAGGTGTGAAGCGCACCACATCTTTAATTAGGTGGTTGCGACATTTAGGAACTATCTCACTTCTCTCATACTCTTTTCGTGCGATAGATTTCATCTCTATAAATTTTCTTTTTAACTCGTGCTTGCGCGTATCTTTCAGATCATGCCTGTACGAAGAGTTTTCTGAGGTCGTCGTTCTAGGAGGAATGTCGATCCACAATATCAAGTTGTACCCAATGCACCAGAAGTGAAACCTTAAGGAGAGTTCACTGATGCTGAGTTTCGAGATGCTATCCGAATGTTGAGTCGAGTGGTGGCCAATCAAGCTGGTCAGCAAAGAGGGGATCCACAAGATGTGGCTGATACATCTAGAAACTAGGATGAATCCTCCAGATTACACCGGTTCAAGTGTCACTGAGGATCTGGAAAACTTTGTGGAAGAGTTGGATAAGGTGTTTGAGGTTATGCATGTTGTTGATGCTGAGAGAGTGGAACTAGCTGCATACCAACTGAAGGGTGTTGCTAGAGTATGGTACGATCAATGGAAGAAGAGTAGAGCAGAGGGTGCACCAACTGTGAGCTGGGCTATGTTTGAATGTGCCTTCATAGGGGGGTTTATTTCCTCGTAAGAGAGGCAAACGTAAGATAACTCGTCACTCTTAAGTAGGAATCTATGAGTGTGCATGAGTATAACCTTAAGTTCACTCAACTATCCCGCTATGCTCTACAAATGGTTGCTCATATAAGGAGAATGATGAGTTTGTTTGTTTCTAGGTTGTCTCTTCTGTCAAGCAAAGAGGGTAAGGCAGCTATGTTGATAGGAGAAATGGACATAGCAAGACTTATGATCCATGTGTTGTAGGTGGAGAAAGATAGGTTGAGATATAGAGAAGAGTTTTGAAATAAGAAAGTTAAGACAACTGAGAACGAGTCTGGACAATAGAAGAGTAATGCGAACTGGATGTCTTTCCAACAAAACAAAATAAACCTACTCCATCATCTGCTAGTGCACATGCACCAAGGAACAAAAGTGAGTTCAAAAATCAAATTTCACAGAATTTCAGAGCCAAACTTGCACAATCTCAAGGTAGTGTGACACAAAGAGGTAATGGGACCCCTGAATGTGCTAAGTGTAGTAGGAACCACTCAGGAGTGTGTCGCGACGGCTCCACTAGTTTCTTCAAGTGTGGTAAGAATTGTCACTTCATTAAAGATTTCCCAAGGAACATGCAAGGTAGTGGTAATGGGGGCAATAGAGCCCAATCTTTTGTCGGTGGCTCCGCCAGACAGAGCTACACCTAGAGGAGCTACTTTAGGGACTTGTGGAGAAGAAAACCGTGTATATGCTATCACTTGTCACCAAAAGCAAGAGAATTCGCCAGATGTTGTCACTGGTATGATCAAAAAATGTTCTTTTGATGTATATGCATTGCTAGATCCAGGTGCGAGTTTATCTTTTGTGACTCCTTATATAACTATGTGGTTCGATATTATTTCTGAACAACTTCTTGAGCCCTTTAGTGTTCTACACCTCTTAGTGAATCTATTTTAGCTGAGAGAGTTTATCGTGATTGTACCATTTCTGTCAATCACAAGGACACCATGGCTTACCTAGTCGAGTTAGACATGGTAGATTTTGATGTTATTCTAGGTATGGACAGACTTCATGCATGTTATGCCTCAGTTGATTGTAGAACTCGAGTAGTTAAGTTCCAGTTTCTAATGAGCCAATCATAGAGTGGAAGAGTAGTTCAACAGTGCCTAAGGGTCGTTTAATTTCGTACCTTAAGGCGAGAAAGTTAGTTTCCAAGGGGTGCCTCTATCACTTAGGGTGTGTTTGGTATGAAGGAAAACATTTCCAATTTTCTCATGTTTGGTTGGGTTAAATATTTTGGAAAATGTTTTCGAAATCAACTCATTTTCCTCAAATTTAAGGAAAATGACTTACCTTCAAAACTTGAGGAAAACATGTTCCAAAACTCTCTTCCAACTTCAAACTACAATTACTTTTTTGTTGAAAAAATCAATTTATTTTGTCCCTACCCTTAAACCGGGGGGGGGGGGGGGGGGGGGGGGGGGGGGGGGGGGG
>JAJOOG010038334.1:0-10176 GCA_029582565.1 Solanum infundibuliforme
TTGCCCTTAGTCCCTATTTCCCGTTAATTAATGTTGAATGTACTTCCGCGACCGATGAAGTGTGATGACAAGTTTGAGAGGCTTGTTTGGGGTTCCTTTGGGTTCCTCATTCGCCATGTCACGTCTAGGCCCTAAGCTTGGGTCGTGACACCGACTTAATCCACTGAACGGACTTTCTGCCTAAATTTTGGGAAACTATAAATTGATTTTGGAAAGGAATTTTGAGGAGTACCGAGAGTTCCCAGAAGTTGTCACCCAGTTCTCACTCATATACTACAACTCCCATACTAGAGTAGAGTTTTCTCTTAGTGTTTGAATGCTTATTGTAGAATTTTGAGGATTTTGACTTGGTTTTTTGAACTTAACTATTTTGGAACATTGTAAAGGCTTGGAGACTATTACCCAGCTGATGGCTAATCGAGTTGGTAATTGTGTTTACCCTTTTATGATGTTTGGCTAAACCCCCAATTCTTGGGGTGTGATCATGTGATTATGAGTTGAATTAGCTGATGGGTATTATTAATTACAGATTTAATTGTTATATTGAAGTGGTTTTAATCATTAGTTGTGTTTCAATCTATGAATTGTAGTTGCAAATGCAATTCTAATTTTGAGTTCTTAGCTTGCTTGAGAGAGAGGTTTTGGAACCAAATCTCTTAGTTAATGGTTTGTAGGTATTGGGTTGATATGGGTTCAGCTCGAAAGAGTGAATCCTAAACCCAATCCTACCCATCTTTCTCGAACCAGAGGATGCATTAAGGTTGTTGTAACACCCCATGTTTTAGTTAGTCGAACTAGTGAGTTCTAGAGCCTTTGGGGTGAGGTTTGGAGTGTCGCATGAGGGTTAAAATCAAATAAATGGTTCCTGTACTTAGAATGACATGTTTAGGGGTTAAACGTCCGGGTACGACTCCCCAAGGACCACCCAAGGGGTCTTTGAGGAGGACCCCAAAACAGTCCCCCAAAACTGTCAGAAAGTGTGATTCACGGTTGCAAACCACGCTCAGTAGACTGATCTACTCCCCGTGGTTCATTGTCGTGGATCATGCCTTAGTTGGCCTGCAAAATATGAATCTCTGACCGAAACCACGAGACTAAACCACGGACAGTAAATCAATCTACGGTCCATGGATGGTGAAGTCGTGAATGCTGCCAGTTTTCAGCATTTTAGTTTTACATTAGGTGTTTGGGATTTGATTAGTTAATTAATTCAGGGCTTAGTGGGTCGGTTAGATAGTTAAATAACCACCTATAAATAGTTAATAGACCCCTAAACTACTCACTTGAACTCATTCATCTAAAGACCCCCAAATTACTCCCCAAGAAATCCCCTCTCTAGAAGAAGAAGAAGAAAGGAAGTTGGGGCAGCAGCTTAGGGCGATTTTCACCATTGATTCAGGATTTGTTTGGGGCTTTGATTGAAGGTATGTGAAGCTTATTCATCCATGGGTTCTTCCACCCATGGAGCCCTCTTAGAAATCTCCCAATTGTGATATCAAAAACCCAATTCTAGCTAGGGTTGTGATTGCATTGTGGGTTGGGCTTGGGTGTGATTGCAATCTAGTGGATATTGCCTAATTATGATTGAATTGTCTTTGTTTAATGATATTATGATGAATTCATGTTATTTCTATGATGAACCCTAATTTAAATTGATGAATATGAATATTGTGGGTTGATGCCATTAGAGGCAAAATTGAAGGTTCTAAAGTGATCTTCCTATTTCAATGTCTTGAATTCTAATTGATCATAGTTAGGATCATCTAATCATGAATTGAAATATACTTGATTGAATTGGAAATATCTTGACTTAAGAAGTTAGAACTTAACCTTTATGATCAAGTATGACTAGAATCACCTTTTAATGAACAATATGATTGAATAGATTGTAATTTAGACATGGATCGTGATAGAATGCAGTGAAGCTTGAAAGTAGGGCTTGTAGCCATTATTGTTAGGGCTTTGGGGGTGAAGTCAATATGAAGTGATCTTGTGGTGTATTCTCTTTCTCTTATACACTTAGACATGAACAAGCTAGGATAATCAAGTTCTCTCACATAGAAGGATACTAGTTTGACTTAGTAACCTAGAATGAATCAAACAATGTTAGAGTAGAATAGCTTGAAGTTGTGATATATGATCCCTTCATGTGTATCTTGACTTGGAAAGACAAAACCAAGATAGGATAGCTTGAAGTTGAGTCTTGTGTTTCCTTCATGTATAGATTGGCTTAGTAGAATAAGACCAAGGTTGATAGCTTGGGATGGAGGATCTATACTCTCCTAAGGAATAGCTTGACGTAGCATTGAAGAATGCATGTCATGATAGCATGAGTTATTAGTAGTCATGGTAGGCTAGGATTGAGGATTTATACTCTCCTATGGGTAGCTTGAACTAGCATTGTTAGGATGCATTCATGGTAGCTTGACTTGGTTTGGACAAGACCATTTCATGGTAGCTTTAGGATAGAGGACTTATACTCTCCTAAGGGTAGCTTAGGATTGAGGATCCATACTCTCCTAAGGGTAGCTTGACTTGCATTGTAAGATGCATTTCAAGGATAGCTTGAGTTAGGTTAGTCATGGTAGCTTGGGATTGAGGACTCATACTCTCATAAGGAGAGCTTAGGGTTGAGAATCATACTCCCCTATGGATAGCTTGCATTTGTAATCTAATACACTTGTAAGGATAGCATGACTTAGTTGGTTAAGGACTATTTCATGGTAGCTAGGATAGGACACTTGTACCATTCCTAGAGTAGCTTGGACTTGCATGTTAGTGTGTCTTCCAAGGTAGTTAGCTTAGCTTAACCTAGTTATGTTAGTAAGATGATAGCATGGTCTAGCCATTAGGGGGTTATTCCTTGGTAGCCTTGAAGAGGTAAATAGACTAGAGGGATTAATCCCCAACTAGTGAACATTCATGGTAGTCTAAAGAAGTACTTAGTGTGGGTAGTAGTATGGGATGCTATCCATACATGGCACAAGTATGACTTGAGGCTAGTTCTGAAGGGTTCCCTTATGTAGTATGACTTAGCTTGGGTTGTTGCCATAGTTGCCTTCCAAGATATGATTGACCAAGGTGGTAGTTCTCTTAGTTATGAGAGTTAAGCTAATAATGAGGCCAAAGTAGGGTGAATATGACTAGGATGACTTCAAGGCTATGCTTAGTGTGAAGGGTAGTATGGGATGCCTTTCATGCATTGTACAAGTGTGTCTTGGGGTTACTTAGAAGTATGGTACCCTTATGGCATAGAGTAGCTTAAGAGTTGATCAAGTACCTAGACTATAATTAAGATGACATGAAGACCTAAGTCTTGAATATGAAGGTGGACTATGCCCAAGAATGGCCAAAGAGAGGTACTTAGCTTGGATGGTAGTATGGGATGCTATCATTGCATTGCACAAGTATACTTGGAGGTGGCTTGTGAAGTAGTTCTCTTGTAATATGAAGGACTTAAGGTTGAAGTATGAAACCATGAAAGTCTAAGTAAAGACTGTGCCATGAACATGATGTGTCTCCTATGCTCATTAAATATATCTTATGTTGACTTATGTTTTATATGAATCTTATATTGGAGACCATGCTATGACTATAATGATTATGCCATGACTATGTTATTATTTCTTATCCTTATGTCTTATGTTGACTAACCATTTTGAGATACTCTTATGATGTTGTGCTAGCTTTCATACTTAGTACGTTTTTTACTAATGCATATTGCCTACTTTCTAACCAAATGTAGGGTTGGAGGCTTGAGTTGCTTTGGAGGCTAGAATTTCAAGGATTTAGAAGAATTGAAGAATTGGTGAGTCCTCATAACTTCGAGGATGAACCCTTTATTTCCTTATGTCATTTCTTTATGTTTAGACTTTGTATGGGCTGCATCCCAATGACTTTTATATATGTGGGCCTATTCACCCTGCATGTGGACCATTTAAATATTATATGGTCTTGATAGATGCATCCACAAGATGGTCTCATGTGTGCTTATTATCAACTCCCAATATGGCTTTTGTGAGGTTGTTGGCTCAAATGTTTAGGTTAAAAGCACAATTTCTAGATTATGTAAATAAAACAATTCTTCTTGATAATGTTGGTGAGTTTACATCTCAGACATTTAATGATTATTGTTTGTCCACTGGAATAACAGTTGAACATGTTCATATTCAAAATGGTCTAGCAGAGTCATTGATTAAACGTCTTCAATTAATAACTACACCATGGTTGATGTGGACAAAGTTGCCTGTTACAGTTTGGGGCATGCTATTTTGCATGCAGCGACACTTGTGCGCATAAGGCCAACTGGTTTTCATGATATCTCCCCATTACAATTGGTTTTTGGTCAGAAGCCAAACATTTCCCATCTAAGAATCTTCGGTTGTGCGGTATATGTTCTAATTGCTCCACCACAATGCACAAAGATGGTTCCCCAAAGAATGTTGGGGATATATGTTGGGTATGAATCTCGTTCTATTATAAAATATTTGGAACCTAGAATTGGAGAATTATTTATGGCAAGGTTTGCTAATTGTCATTTTGATGAATCAGTATACCCAACATTAGGGGGAGAACAAAAGTTGTTGGGAAATGAGATAGATTGGAATTCACTTTCACTGTCTCATTTAGATCCTCGAACAAATCAATGTGAGCAAGAAGTTCAAAAGATGATTTATTTGCAGAATATTGCAAATCAACTACCGGATGCATTTACTAACCTTCCACGAGTTACTAAATCATATATCTCAGCTGCTAATGCTCAAGTTCAAGTTTATGTCCCGGTAGAACAAAATGTTAAGGCAAACGAGTTTGGACCACGCTAAAAACATGGTAGACCAATTGGTTCCAAGGATAAAAATCTTTGGAAAAGGAAAGCAATAAATGATCAAGATGATCATAATATGGAGGCTATTACTCATGAAGAGATCTGAGACATAATAAAGGATGACACCACTGAGAAGGTCCATGTACCTGAAAATAATGAGAATGAGGAAATCTCTGTAAATTATATCTCGACGAGAAAAATGTGGAATCGAAATAATATTTTGGTGGATAATATTTTTGCCTATAGTGTTGCAGTTGCAATAATGCAACAAGATGAGGATTTAGAACCATGATCTGTCAATGAATGTAGACAGAGAAATGATTGGTCAAAATGGAAGGAAGCAATTCAAATAGAATTTGCTTCACTTGAAAAATGTGAAGGTTTTGGACCAATAGTCCGAACACCTGAAGGTGTCAAACCAGTTGGGTACAAGTCGGTTTTTGTGCAAAAACGCAATGAAAATGGTGAAGTCGTAAGATATAAAGCATGACTTGTGGCACAAGGATTTTTGCAATGGCCTGGCATTGATTATGAAGAGACATATTCTCATGCGGTAGATGCAATTACCTTCACGTATCTAATAAATATGACAGCTCATGACAAGCTTGAAATGCATCTAATGGACTTTGTCACAGCCTATTTATATAGCTCACTAGACCACAATATTTTTATGAAAATCCCTGAAGCACTCAAAGTGCCTGAAGCAAATAAAAATTCAAAAGAAAGTTGTTCAATAAAGCTTCAGAAATCCTTATATGGATTGAAACAATCATGGTGAATGTGGTATAATCATCTTAGCGAATACTTGCTAAAGAAAGGGTATAAGAATGACCCTGTTTGTCCTTGTATTTTTATACGAAGGTCAAAATCTGAATTTGTAATAATATTTGTTTATGTTGATGACTTGAACATCATTGGAACTCCTAAAGAGCTTTCAAAAGTCATTGAGTGTTTGAAGAAAGAATTTGAAATCAAAGATCTTTGTAAGACAAATTTTGTCATTGAAAATTTGACAAATGGAATATTTATACATCAATCAACATAAACTGAAAAGGTTTTGAAGCGATTTTTCATGGATAAATCACACCCATTAAGTACCCTGATGGTTGTGAGATCTCTTGATTTAAACAAAGATCCATTTTGACCTCAAGAAAAGGATGAAGAGATTCTTGGTGATGAAACACCATATCTTAGTGCAATTGGGGCACTAATGTACCTTGCCAACAATATCCGAGTAGATATTTGTTTTGCAGTAAGTTTATTGGCGAGATTCAGCTCATGTCCAACAAGAAGACATTGGAAAGGTGTTAGGCATATATTCAGATATCTTCAAGGAACAATTGATATGGGATTGTTGTATTCTAATGCATCCAAGTTAGAATTGATCGGTTATGCAGATGCTGGCTATTTGTCTGACCCACATAAAGCCCGATCTCAGACGTGCTATTTATTCACATATGGAGGTACAACTATATCATGGTATTCGATGAAGCAAACAATAGTTGCTAATTCTTCAAATCATGCAGAGATAATAGCGATTCATGAAGCCAGTCGAGAGTGTGTATGGTTGAGATTAATGACTCAGCACATTTTGCAGTTATGTTGTCTTTCTGTGCAAACAAAGATTCCAACAATATTGTATGAAGATAATGCTGCTTGCATAGGTCAATTAAAGGGAGGATATATCAAAGGAGACCGAACAAAGCATATTTCACTTAAGTTCTTTTTCACACATGATCTTCAATAAAATGGTGATATAAATGTTCAACAGATTTGTTAAAGTGATAATCTTGCAGATTTATTCACTAAGGCATTGCTGATATTAGGTATATTTATATGCCTAGAAACCAAATAATACCCACATTTAAGCCAAGTTTGGAATCATTTTATGTTGATTTATAGTCGTGTCGAGTCTTTTGATTGTATATATACTAACCAACATGATTAGTTGTGTAGGTGAGCTTGAAGGAAGGAACGAGCACTAAAACATGCTTTGGGAAGTACGAAAGGATCCAAGTCAAACAGCAGTAAGAAAGAAGAAAAGAAAATAATGTTGAAGGCGTGTCCGTATCCTCTCCGCATCGCGGAAAGGGATTTTATCTTTTGTTTGCGAAATGCAAGCTGAGGCAGAATGGTCCGTGTCATGGCCGCGTCGTGGAGAAGAGAAAATATCTTCAAACGAAATTCGATCAACCTCTCCGCGTCGCGCTACTAGATGCCAGTTTTGGCCGTTTCGACTTAATTATAAATAGACTCAGATATTATTTTATTAAGATATTCTTTTTCTAGGTTTTGAAGAACAACAATTTGGAGAGCTATTTTATAAGTTTTTAGGATTCTTTCCTAAACTCTTCTATTTTCGATCTATTTATGATATTTAAACTTTGCTTGATCGAAATTACTATGATGAGTAGCTAATTTCCCTAGTTCTAGGGCTGTGGCTACATGATGATTGTAACTTATTGATTTTTTATGGATTGCCATTAACTATCATATGATATCTCTCTTATGTTCTTGTTTTCCGTATTTCATGCTTGATCACCATTGAAATAAACATATTGTCTGAATTGAACTTGGGAGATGAATAATATGATAGAACGTGGGACATGGGGAGAATGATTTTCTCTGAAGAATTAGAGTTACTTTGTATCTAGGATAGGGATATACCTAGAAACCTTGCTTGGTCATTATACAGGAAGAAATCGTAATGCTCAGTAATTGGTCCAACCTATTCCCACTCAATGATGTAGTTAGGCTTCCATTTTTTATAGGCGATTAGAGGTCGGGAGACCATAATCATACATTTAACCCTGTGATCATTGATTCGATAGTTGATGAATATCTTTTTTACAAGACAATGTGTGTGATTCTTGAAGTGAGCTACAACCCTTGACCTTACCCAATCATTGTTTAACTTTTAGTTTATAAAATCAATCAATCGTGTAAGATTGATAACACTTGTTTTTAACTGAAAGTATTGGAAAAACCAAGTTATTCTAATCATGTGTCTCTGTGGGTACGATACCCAACTCTTAATAAGAGCTACTTTAATACTTAAGTGACCACATACACTTGCATGTGCGATTTAGGCACAACATGTTTTTAACGCCGCTGTCGGGGACTTAGAAATTAGGAACTACTTGATTTCTCTGATTTCTGAAGTTAAAAAAGAAAGTGTTGACAACTTGATATTAACGACTAATTTTGCAGGTTGTGTTGAATTTTCAAACTTGAAGACGATCAGGACTTGGTAGAGCCTCTAGCTGAATCAGAAAGACTCGTTCATTACCAGAGAAGGCAAAGATGACTCACTTACCCAGTCCCTCTTGTTGCTAGTGAACCAAAAACTCCTGTAGTAAGATTTGAGCGAGAAGAACCTGTACTAATGGCTGAGATGAAAGTAAGAGACATGACAATCCCACGCACCACCAATGTGACTTCTGCATTCAGAAACCTCAAGCTGGTGGAAAATTTAAACTGAAGCAGAGTATGGTGCAACTATTGCACACAAATAGACAGTTCACCAGTTTATCGCATGAGGATCCAATAGTCCATATCCAGAATTTCCTTGAGATCAGTGATACTTACACTCCACCTGGAGTGAATGTAGATTACTTGAGGCTCACTTTATTCCCCTTTTCTCTGCTGGGGGAAGCAAAAAGAGGGTTGAATTCTGAGCCCGCTAATTCCATTACCTCGTGGGACGATCTTGCACAGAAGTTCCTTAGTAGATTTTTCCTATCTGGGAAAACAACTAAGCTAAGGAGCGACATACTGAGTTTCTGACAAAAAGGATGAGAGAGCTTGTACCAGACTTAGGACATGTTCATTTCAATGTTGATGGGCTTTCCAGACCATAATCAAGCTAACGAGGTGTTGGTCCATACCTTCATTGAAGGATTAGAGTCTAATACCAAGATTTTACTTTATTCAGCTGCAGGTGGATAGGCTTTGGATAAGACTTTTGCTGAGTTGTTCACCTTGCAGAACAAGATTTCACAAGGTAACCCCGAGTGGAATGGAGGAGGAGCTAAATCTGTGATACAAAAAAGTTTTGAAATGTTGGAGGTAGATGCAGTGACTGCCTTAACTGCACAAATTGTTGCAATGTAGAACATGATGAACACTCACTTCAGCAACCTATCGCTGGGACAACAGCTAGCTCAGGTGAATGCAATCCAACAACCACCGACTTGGTGTGAAATTTGCGGAGGAGGAGATCATAGTGCAGAGGTATGTGGTGCAAACCTGGATTATGTAAATTTTTTAGGAAATACACAACCTGTAGGAGGTCATTAGAACTATGGAAACTCCTACAATCCTAGTTGGCGGAATCATTCGAATTTTTCTTGGGGAGGTAATCCGAATCAGGCCCAAGGCAGAATTAATATAGACCCTATAGGAATGCACATGGGTATCAACAATAGGCCCAACGAGAGCAGCCCAAAAATCAGCAAAGTAACATGAGCATGGAGGAGATGCTGAAGAAGATCATGGCTGATCAGGCTTAGTTAGCTGCTGATGTTAGAAATAATTAGTTAGCTACCCAGAACCTGGAGAAAAAATCCGGGCAGTTTGCTAGTGCCCAGAACTCACGATCGCAAGGAGGTTTGCCAGGAAACACTTATCCTAATCCCAAGCAAGTGTATGCGGTAGGTACATGTAGCGGTTTGCAGTTGGAGGAGTTGGCTACCAAGAAAAGAAATGATGAATCTGCTAGCAATGAGAGTGAACCTAAGGAGAGTAAGGTTGTTGCACAAGAAGAAAGAGTGCAACCAATAGTGAAACCACCTCCTCCATTCCCTCAGAAGTTTAAAAGACAGAAGGAGGATAAATGTTTTTGTACGTTTCTCTCTCTTCTAAAGCAAGTTCATATTAATTTACCATTGGTAGATGTTTTGCAGGGTATACCTAGGTATGCAAAGTATGTGATGGAGATCGTGCAAAACAAGAGGAGGTTGACTGAATATGAGACTCTAGCACTTACTGAAGAGTGCAGCTCCCAAATCTAGAATAAGTTGCCCACCAAATTGAAAGATCTGGGTAGCTTTACGGTTCAGATCACTATATGGAAGAGCATCCATGCGCGACGATTGTGTGATCTAGGATCTAGTATAAATTGATGGCAACATCGTTGTACAAAAAGTTGGGGTTGGGTAGTCCTAAACCCACCACCATTATCTTGCAGTTAGCAGATAGATCTGTTGCTAGGCCAGAAGATGTTGTAGAGGATGTCTTAGTGCAAGTGGGATCTTTGATATTCCCAATAGATTTTGTGGTGTTGAATTTTGAGCTAGATCTTGAGGTTCCATTCATATAGGGGAGACCTTCTTGGCTACAGGGCGTGCTAT
>JAJOOG010038335.1:0-13576 GCA_029582565.1 Solanum infundibuliforme
TAGTTCCCTAATAACTTTTGAGAAATGAACTCAACTTTAAACTCTTGACTCAACTTGAAACTTGAGACTCTTTACTTAGCTTGAAACTCTATACCCTTTACTTGACTTGAAACTTGAGTCTTAAAATGAAGTTAAAACGTTCAATAAAGACTCTTGAACAACTTTAAGAACTTGCTTGACTTGCTTCTTAACTTCCAAGCTTAACTCTTAACTTCACTTGACTTGGAAACTAACTCCCCCTGAATTGGATTTATGGATTCAAGGTGTTTGATCACATCTTATGGATGAGTTCTTGACTTTTAGAAGTACCTTGGAGTGTTGGAAACAACTAGGAAACATAGGTACAATACCAAAGAACATGCATGAGAAAGTGGGGGATAAATGAGAAGTCTTGGCGTCCTTGGCGCTCTGCAAGGCGCGAAGCGCCAGCCCTCGAAGTTCAGAGGGGGCCTGCTGGCGCTCTGCTAGGGCACCGCCCCAAGGGGAAAAGTTCAGAACCCCTTTTGGGGGGCGCTAGCAGACGCGACGCGCCACCCCTTTCCCCAGAAAACTCGACTTTTCTCCCTTGTTTTGCCAACTCTAAACCACCCTAACTTCAAAGGTTTCAACCCCAAAAACTAAGGATCATAAAATCCCTCAACATACAATAGATTCAACTCAAAACACAACCAAATCATTCCCCAAATCAACAAGAAACTCCAACAACACAAATCAACAACATCAACAACACAACCAACAACTTCAACAACACAACCAATCTTTTCTTGAAAATTATTGAGTTTGGCATGTGGGGGAAAGAACCAACCCAACACTAGGGACTCACATACCTAGTAGAGATCACCCCCGACGATATCCACGACGATCTTTGACGAAACCTTGCTTCTTCTTCTCTTTCTCCTCTTCTTCTCCTCTTCACTCTCAAACCCTAACTCTCACTCTTTATATTGGAACAAACTGATCTAAAAATCAGTCTAACACAACAATATAACCAAAGGAATTGGTTAGGGAAAAGACCAAAATGCCCTTAAAATTTCTGGACGGATTTCCCTGCCAACTACCCAACTTCCGAAGGACATAACTCACTCATACGAACTCGGAATTGAGCAAACTAAGTGGCGTTGGAAAGATCATTCCACGAACTTTACAACCAAAACTGGAAATACACCTAACTCATCTTGAGCTAGAAGTTATGACTGCTCAAAGTTGGCCAAAACTCACCTTTTTCCCATACTTAAGCCAAATTTCCAGAACTTTAAAATTCTTTCCAAAAATGAAAAATTCCAATTTTAAGCCTCTTCGTAGTTATTTCAAATTGCCAGATGTTACAATTAGCATGATTTTGAGCAATATACCATTTCATACACCATTTTACAGTATTTTGTCATAAAATATTATGATAATTCAATCCATAGATAAATGGGACCCCTGGAAGATTAAAAATATAGAGGTTCTGAACTTTATAAAAAAGGGCCGGGGTCGGGATAATTCTTTTATGCATAACAAACAAATTTCTTATCATAAATATGAAGTTCTAAATTGGGAAGCAGGTAAGAAATCGTATTAGTTTTAATTTAAAAAATTGCATTTTTGGCTGAAATCATTCCTCAACTGTGGCGCAAATCTAAAGTATATCCTTATAATATAATAATGGACAAGAAACAACCCTTATCTTACCAAAAAATTGCATACTCATCCTTCTGTACAGCTAAAACATGTTCTAAATAGATATCTTACTTTGTAACAATTCACTTGATTAAAGTTAATATAAGATACAATAAAATAATTTAACAAGTACTTCTTGAGGACACATGATCGGAGGGAGTGTACAATAGCTCAAAATATAGTGCAGAAGACGATTTAGGTTAGGAGATTTAGAGGGAAAGCCACATGTTTGATGCATATTTTGACGGTAACAAGTTAGTTTTTTTTACCAAAATTAACAGAAGGATAACTAATGAAGCTTTTTAGATAGATGAATGATGTTTTTTGTTCAGTATAATAATGTAAGGATGTATCCAAAATCTGGGCTATAGTTTAAAGATGATTTTAATCAAAGACTTGAACTATTTTCAGTTATTATCTTGGATATTTTAGTAAGATATATTAAAATTATTATTGTATTAGTTTTATTTCATGTTTAACAACTTTGAGCAATAGTAATGGCCATTATCAAATGACCACACAATTTCTGTAGAAAGAAAAATAAAATCAAATTCATAAAACTCAATATTTCAAAATTCTTTTTAACTAGATGCAATTTATGCAAAGCATAACCAAAATTCATTTTCGTTGGGTCAAAAAATGTAGATGCAAATTAAAGCATAAATAAAGTGCACATCGTGAATTAAAGGATTTTTATCTTTTGAAAATTGAGTAGATTCCAAATCAGATCAAAATTATATATGAATTAACAAGATACAAGACAAAGGGCAAGATTATTCTCTTTATTTTATCCTAATCCTAATAATAGTTTAACTACCAAATCACGTGTAAATTCAAAGTTTGTACTCCAACAACTTCATTGAGCATAATTTGTTTAATTTTTCAGAAATTAAAATTTATAAAATGGTAGATATACAGTTTTTTTAAATGGATCAATTTTATTATTCTATTCATTTTATTTTACATAAAAAAAATTGAGTAAATTAAATAAAATATGCACTAATTAGCATATTCAAGTGCAAATTCAAGCAATTAACAACAATTATATGCTTAATTTTATCCTCCATGGAATAAAATTAGGACTTATATCTTATTTTCTCATTAATTTTATTTTGAATCGTTGACGTTATTGTTCTTTTCATAAGAGTAGTTTGAAGAAAAAGGGCGGGGATAGGGTAACAACTTAAAAATGGATTAAAGATTTAATTTCACGAAGATTCCCATTAATATAAACCTAAATTAAAAAAAATGGACAAAGACCAAACTGATAAGTTTTTGAATACTTAAAGGACTAAAATTGCTAAGTGTATAGTTAAGGGATTAAAACCGGTAAGTGTATAGTTAAGGGACCAAAGCTGATAAGTTTTTGAATAGTTAAAGGACTAAATCCTATAAGTGTATAGTTAAGGGACCAAAACTGATAAGTTTTTGAATAGTTAAAGGAATTAATCCGTCAAGTGTATAGTTAAGAGACCATTTTAGACCTACTCCTATAGTTAAGGACTATTTATGTCATTTTCTCTACTTTTTACCATCTAAATTTATGTCAATATATCTACTTTTAAAATATAGACACGTGAACTGTCTAAGAAATATGTTCCTTCCCTTTAATTTCAATTAACCTTTTTTAGGGATTGTAAATGAGTAGACCCAAAATTGAATTTCCAGGAACAAATAATTACATGTAGCTGCTTCACTCATCTTTCTTTCATTCAACTAAAAATCGCCTAATTATTCCATATATTGTCATCAAATATGAATACTCAAGGAGAATCATCTTCTTCTTCCTATGATGTGTTTCTCAGTTTCAGAGGTGAAGATACCAGAAACAACTTCACTGGTCATCTTTATTTCAGATTGTGTCAAGTCGGAGTTAATACTTTTATAGATGATGAGGAATTGAGAAAGGGAGACGTCATTTCAAACAAACTTGACAAAGCAATTGAACAATCGAGGGTTGCCATTGTTGTTTTCTCAAAAAATTATGCTTCGTCTAGTTGGTGACTTGATGAACTCGTTAAAATTCTCGATTGCAGAGAGAAATCAAAGCAGATTGTTTTGCATATTTTATATGATGTTGATCCTTCTCAAGTGCGAAAGCAAAATGGATCCTTTGGTGAAGCTTTGGCAAAACACAAGGAACAATTGTTTGGAGCTGAAAGAGTGGAGAAGTGGAAAGCTGCACTGACTGAAGCTGCGAATTTATGTGGATGGGATTTGAGAAATGTTGCTGATGGGTAAGATTTCTTAATTCAACTTTAGAATTTTGAATTTAAGCATTTGCCTAAGCTTATAAGTTGGTTAGTTTTGGAACATTGCAAAATTCTTTTTATATTTCTTAATCATTGTGCCAAATCACACTACATCACATAAATTGGAACGAGGGAGTAATAGTAATTTATAATCTCCATTCTCTAACCTCGATTTCCCTGTTATCTGTTGACTATGGATTTTGTTCTGTTCATCAAATATTTTCAAATATCAAAGTTTTGTTTTTTACTTTTAACTTCTGTTTTTGCTAAAAAAAAATGTAGGCATGAATCAAAATTTATTGAAAGTATTATAAAACAGGTTCTGCAAGAGGTCAACCAGACACCTCTAGATGTTGCTCATTATCCAGTTGGATTAGATTCTCCTATCAAACATATATTGTTGTTAATGCAAAGTGGATGTGAGCATGAAGTTCGAATGGTTGGTATATGTGGCGTTGGTGAAATTGGAAAAACAACTCTAGCAAGAGCCATCTACGATAGAATATTTCTACAGTTTGGTGGTAGTTGCTTCCTTTCAGATGTTAGATCAAAAGCTGAAGAATTAGGTCAAATCAAGCTTCAAGAGAAACTACTTCATCAAATCCTCAAAACTAAGGAATTTGAAGTTGATAGTACAGTGTTGCTGAAGGTGTTAATCTCATCAAAGCAAGACTTGGGTCCCAGAAGGTTCTAATTGTTCATGATGACATGAATCAAGAAGCCAATTAAAATCCATAACAAGAGAAAGAAATTGGTTTGGTTCTGGTAGTGTTATAATTATTACAACCCGAGACGAGCATTTGCTATATGGGCTTACAACAAGTGAGATATATCGGGCCAAACTTTTAAATGACAACGAATCACAACAACTTTTTTCTTGTCATGCTTTTAACAGTCTTTGTCCACCATATGAATATGTTGAGCTGGCCCAAAACATAATTAAATATTCAGGTGGGCTACCATTAGCTCTTGTGACATTGGGGTCACATTTACAAGGGTGATCCATTGAAGAATGGAGATATGAGTTCAAAAAACTAAGAACAATTCCTCATTTTGATATTCAAAAGATTCTCCAAATAAGCTTTGATGGACTTGATGACAATACTCAGAGTGTTTTTCTTGATATTGTGTGCGCCTTCCTTGGATCTAATGAGGATGAAGTTACCAAAACATTAAACGCCTGTGGTTTTTATTGTGAAAGTACAATTACAACTCTAGTCAAAAGACACCTGCTCCAAAGGGATCGGCGTCGTTTGGTGATGCATGATCTAGTGAGGAATATGGGAAGAGCAATCGTTCGCATGGAATCACCTCAAGACTGTGGAAAACGGAGTAGATTGGTCAACCCACAAGAAGTCCTTGATGTCCTACAAGGAAATAAAGTCAATAAATTTCATTATCTTTATCTTGGTTATACTTCTTCTTCTTCTTTTTTAATATTGATATACATTTGCTTATAATTTATGCATTTGTGCTGAAATCTTCTCTGGTTAGTAAGTATCTTTAGATGTTTGAACCATTCTGTACTTGAAATGAACATTTACTGAAGTCTAAACAAACTATCAAAGACAAAATTATCAAATAAATATTCTTTAGTTGGATATAATGTGTAAATTTATTTTTATTGGTACATAATTTATTTTCTTTGTTTGACCTTCAATTTGTATAAAGCATTTCTCTTTCTTAATTTATCATACTTAACATGGTCTTATAGTACTTTTCTTTTTACTAAACTGTAGGGTTCTGAAATTGTAGAAATATTGGTGGTAGAACGACATGCATTAAAGGGTGTGAAGCTGAACACCAAAGCATTTCAGAAAATGATAAATCTTAGGGTGCTTAAAATTGATGACTTACATATTAGTGGAGATTTTGAGCTATTGTCCAAGGAGCTCAGATGGCTATCTTGGAAAGGATGTCCTTGAAAATGTATACCGTCAAATTTTCCATCTGAGAAACTTGTATTTCTGAATATGAAAGGGAGCAATATCCAAACATTTGGTTTGAATTTGCAGGTTCGTTACTCAATTCTGCAATTTTATGTGTAATGTTTAAGAGAAAGAAAATCTTAATTGAAACAATATTTTGTTTACTTCTTAGTATTGTAGAAGTTTGAAGGAGCTGAATCTCTCTGATTGCAAGCGCCTCAAAAAAACTCCAAACTTCAACGGTTCACGAAGTCTCGAGACTTTGTGGCTTGAGAATTGCTCTAGTCTGAAGGAGATCCATCCATCAATAGGAAATTTGGACAGACTAACTTATCTTCAACTGAATGGTTGCGAAAAGATTACCGAACTTCCGAGCAGTATATGCCAGCTAAAATCCCTTAGAGTTTTGTACATTAATTACTGCTCATCTTTACAAACACTGCCAGTTGACATTGGAGATATGTAAAGCCTAAGACTTCTTCGTGCATGTCATACAGGTATAAAACAATTGCCTGGATCTGTTGAAATGTTAAGAAATCTTACGAGATTGGATTCGAGAGGTCAGAATTTAGAGGTCAAAAGGAGGTTTTCTCAAACAAGAGTATGCCCCATAGTATCCTTGTCAAAATTTATTTCGATTCTACGCCTTTCATATTATGGTTTTGATGTTCCTAGGGATATTGGGAAATTATCCATGTTACTTTGTTTAGATTTGAGCGGCAACAGTTTCCTCTATCTACCCTTTGATTTTTCCAAGTTACCATTGTTGTTGTCCTTGTGTTTGAATGATTCTGAGAACATTCAAACACTCCCATCAATATCAAATTTAGAGTACCTTAGCATTCTTGACCTTAGGAATTGCCAAAAACTGGTCAAGATTACAGAGTTGGACAACCTCCCTTCAATAGATAAGAATCCATTCAATGAAGGCCTCTTTAGTGCCCGCCCCCAAGGCCTAGCTCAAGTGGCAAAAGGTGGAGGATTTGTGGCTTAGGTCGCAGGTTCAAGCCCCACACCATGCAAAACGAAGGCTGGTATTTAAGTGGAGAAGGGTAGAGGGGCGGGCCCATTATCCACCGAGTTTAGAAGGCTGTGATTGGTCCAAAGGGCGGGTCACAGATGGATTTCTCGGTTATAAAAAAAAAGGCTTCTTTAGTGCCCCTGCTGTATCAATTCCGTCTAGAGAACATCAACGGTATGAGGTTAGTCCCTCTCCCTCTCTGATCTCTCTCTCGTATCACATTAATAATTAATGATCTAATTGTGTCTTAATTTGTCTGATGAAGCTGTCTTTACAAATTTATCTCGAAAGCAATGAGATTCCAGATTGGTGCAGCAATAAAGTAACAGCTCCATCTATCTGTTTGACTATGCCCACAGTACATAATAACAAGTTATTAGGAATGGTTCTCTGGTTTGTTTGCCACTTTGGCAATGTAACCACCCGTCTTCAAGAGTTTGATGTTACTATTGGCCAGCCTTCAGCTTTTTACCGGATTGGGTACCTGACAGTCAGGGAGAAGTATCATGTGTATATTACTTATCTTTCTCAAATGGTAGACCTTTTAATGGCCTGAACATCATCAAAGGAGGGGAACAGATAAGAGTAGAGGATCACTCTGGCGGAGCCGTAGTAAAAAAGATAGGAGAACATCTATTATATTTAGATAAACATGGTAATGTTACTTCTTTCCCGGCAGTTGTGGATCATTCTTATACTCCCTCCTACCCACAAAGACTTTCAGCAGGGCATATCAACTCAAACAACACATCCAATGAAATCCCACAAGTGAGGTCCGTATCAGTGGATATCAACGAGCAAAGTTCTGAGAGTGTGTTCGGTACCATGGAAAATGTGGTCCATAGAAATAGGCCATGGACCTGGATCTACCAAATGATAACAGTGCCTCTAAAATGTCTTTTTGGAAAATGTTTTTCCAGAGATTAAGTAGGTTTCTTGCTTATTTTCTTGTGTTCGTTATGTAAGAAAAAAGTTTGTTCTTAAAGTATTTGTACACAACACCCTAGACACTACTATCAATCTGTAATATTTGAAATTCTCATCCAACTACAATCTGATTTGGAAATGACTCCTAAATGGATTTTGTCCGACAAATGTTAAAGAGATTCAAAGAAGAAACACTTTGAGATGTCAAAAAAGAAGTTAAAGCAAAAAGTTGACAATTCAATGTCCAAATGTATTTATTTATCATATCGGAAGGAAAAAAGGCTCAAAACCCAACAATTCAATGTCCAAATGTACTGTGGACTACCCCTGGAAACTCCCATTCTCACAACACAAGTATATAACATGTGTTTTTCTGCTTTGGCCCAATAGACTTGACAAATTTAGTCCTTGAGATACGCCATGTTAGAGTCTATACTAATAACCCGTGTACCATGTGAACTTGCACTATACCTTTTAAAACACTTTACTTTCACTTAAGATGTCATGTGCGATGGGTAGGAAGAAGGGAGGGGAGAAAATCAAGTGTCACACATCCCAAACCATGTTGTAGTCTCACATCATTTGTGGGATGAAACGTGGAGTATTGCTCTTTATATGACTTTGGGTAATTTTCTCCACGTGAATTAGCTTTTTAGAGATGAGTTAAATCCAAATGAAAATGACATGGATGAATCAAGCTTTTGACATACTCCCTTTGTCCCTAATTATTTGTCCACTTTTGAATTGACACACCTATTAAGAAAACAATCATATATATATATATATATATATATAATAGAACCATAGGCGCCACCACAAACCAGAATTCCCTTTTAATTTATTTATTTCCAACACTAGCCTTCCCTTTTCATTAAAAGTTGTGACTTTTATGAAGAGTTGCAACTTTTACATCAAAAGTTGTAACTTTTGTGAAAAGTTGTGACTTTTATGAAGAGTTGCGACTTTTATAAAAAAATTGTGACTTTTATGGAAGGTTGTAACTTTTCCAAAAAGTTGTGATCTTTCCAATATGGCACAATAAACATTTGTTCACACTATCCTTTGTTGTCTATAAATAGAGGGATTTCCTGCCATTATTATTTGTAGGTGTTTTTCCGCTCTAGGATAGTCGAATTCAAATGAATTAATTAAGCTTCTTATGAAGTTTGTTTCATTCCTCCCATTTCATGGAACTTAATCTTTACTTTAAGTCATAGGGATTCATGTAATTATGGCAATTTCTTTTTGCTATTTTGGTTACTTTTTTTTTACACTCTTTTAAAAATTTCAGCAAATATGAATGAAAATTGAACTTCTCTTTTGTCCCTTCTACAGGTTTCTTCGTATAAACAAAGAAAATGGATTTTGGTTGCAATGCGACGTTACTACTCTCATTCCACAACTCTTAACACTGTTGAAATGGTTGAATTCATTACGTTTGGTTCTTTAGTAAACAAAATTCTTATTTCTGCCACTATTATTTGTAAGTTTTTTTTTTTACCATAGGGAAGTCAAATTCAAATAAATAAATTAAACTTCTTATGAAGTGTGTTTCATTCCTCAAAGTTTTCTTCCTCATATTTCATGAAGCTTAATCTTTTACTATAAGTCATAGTGATTCATGTATCTATTGCATTTTTTATTTGCTATTTTGATGACTTTTTTTTAACTCTGTTAAAAATTCCAATAAGGATGGTTGAAAATTTATATTTTGTTTTGTCCCTCTCTACATGTTTTTTCATACATTTTTTAGGAAAGCTACTTGTGGGTTGTACTATATTTGATAGCACACAACAACAAATATGTGATAACTGATACGGAACCAATGATGAAGTTTGTTAAAAGAACCAAACAGATTGCTCTCTTGCTTAATTTCCACAGTTAGTATATTATTTTGATTGTTTTTTCGTAGGTACAAACAATTTGTATGTCATTGCACTCTTCCTAGAATATTAGTATAGACACAATTAGTCCACTTCTTTTGTCGCAAGTTAATTAATTTGTCATATTTATTCGTCTCTTCTTTTTGGGCATAATAAGAGATCAAGTTTTCTTGAAACAAACAAATGTCCAAAATACACTATAACAAAAATAATTTTTATCAACAATAAATATGCACATTAACTGTGACATCTTGCAATTTGAAATAACTATGAAGAAGCTTGAAATTGGAAATAGTCATTTTTGGAAAGAATTCAAAATCTGGAAATTTAGTTAAGTATGGAAAAAAATGAGTTTTTGGTCAACTTCAAACAGTCATAACTCCTAGCTCGGGATGATTTAGGTGTAATTCCAGTTATGTTTGGAAATCTCTTGGAAGGATCTTTCCAACGCCACTGAGTTTGCTCGATTTCGAGTTCATATGAGTGAGTTATGCCCTTTGGAAGTTGGGCTGTTGGCATAGGGCAGTTTAGTCCGAATTTATAAGGGTATTTTGGTCTTTTCCCTAACCATTTCTTTTGGTTATATTAAGGTTCTAGACTGATTTTAAATCAGTTTTCCCTTTTACAAAGTGAGAGTTAGGGCTTTTGAGAGAAGAGGAGAAGAAGAGGAGAAAGAGAAGGAAAAGCAAGGTTCGTCAAGATCGTCGTGGTTTTCGTCGGGGGTGATCCCTATTAAGGTATGTGAGATCATAGTGTTGGGTTGGTTCATTCCCCCACACGCCAAACTCGTTTTAATTTCCGAGAAAAGATTTGGTTGTGTTTGTTGAAGTCTTGTGGTTGTGTTGAAATTCTTGTTGATTTGGGACATGTTTCCGGTTGTGTTTTCGAGTTGAATCAATTGTATGTTGAGGGGTTTTATGATTCTAAGTGTTTAGGGCTGGAACCTTTGAATTTAAGGTGGTTTAGAGTTGGAAAATGAAAGAGAAAAGTCGGATTTTCAGGGGAAAGGGCTGGGGCGTCGCGCCATGCAGAGTGCCTCACCAAGCCTTCTGAACTTTGAGGGTTGGCACCCCACGCCTCTCAGAGCGCCAAGGACGCCAATCCTTCCCATTCATTCCCCACTTTTTCATACATGTTCCTTGGTAATGTACCTATGTTTTATAATTGTTTTCAACACTCTAAGGTACATCTAAACATCGCGAACTCATACATAAACATGAGATCATTACCCTTGAATTCATAATCCAATTCGAGGAAAGTTAGGATCAAAGTCAAGTGAAGTTAGAGTCGAGCTTAGAAGTTAAAGCAAGTTAAAACAAGTTTTAAAGTTGTTCAAGAGTCTTTATTGAACGTTTTAACTTTGTTTTTAAGGATCAAGTTTCAAGTTAAGCCAAGAGTATAAAGTTGAGTTCATTTCTCAAAAGTTATTAGGGAACTAAGTATTCCCAAAGAAGTTTATAAATGTTTTTTTTTACATTTGAG
This sequence comes from Solanum infundibuliforme, assembly GCA_029582565.1. Classification (NCBI taxonomy): domain Eukaryota; kingdom Viridiplantae; phylum Streptophyta; class Magnoliopsida; order Solanales; family Solanaceae; genus Solanum; species Solanum infundibuliforme. The sequence goes on from JAJOOG010038335.1 coordinate 11,156, forward strand.
TAAGAAAGGAATCATGTTTTCCAAGAGAGCATTTGGGCTAAGCTTTGAGCAATTACCTCAAACTAAAGGAAGATGTGTTTAAAACACTTATGAGCTAAAGTATATTTTGGGAGTAGTCTTGAGCACCGAATTGGGGACACGAGTTCATATTAACTCAACTCTCCATAAGAACCATGTAGCCAAACATGGGATTTAACGGGTCATTATTTTTAGATGATCATGTAAGATTAAGTTAGTGGATCTACTAAGTTAAGTAAGGTCCTATATCACGGCAAGGTATAGGATGGTCCTTGGGCAACGTGAGGTAAAACGGTGTATCATCACTAGGGCTCATAGTGGTGGTTGTCAGTTAAAGAATCTCCCACTAAAGTTATATTACTTTTATATAAGTAAAGTTGAGTTTGTTATTGTTTTATCCTTAACGAACTAAGTTGCTTACACTGTTCTACAAGCTAGTTATATATTGCATGTGTCTTATTGCTTTATATTTGAGTTAGTTATTCATGAGTTGATCAGAGCCTAGGTAAGTGTTCTCTTGTACTCCTTTCAAGCTTAAGTTGTTGTTTAGCTTTCCAGCTTGTACACTTGTACATTCAATGTACTGATGCCAGTTAGCCTGCATCTTATGATGATGCAGACGCAGGTACCCAGGATCAACATCCAGTACGCCGTTGATCCAACTGAGCACTCCAGAGTCAGTGGTGAGCCTCCTTGCCTTCTGGAGGACTCTGTTATTTTGTGTTCCTTGTTTTGTTTTATTAGGATGTTGCGGGGTCTGTCCCAACATCCATCTCAGTGTTATAGAGGCTTCATAAACAGTCAGTCAGTTAGTATTGAGTCTCTCATCTATGTATATATATATAAATATTCTATTTTGAGACGCGAGTTGCCTGTTGGCCAGATTTTATCAGTTAGGTTGCTTTATGACCTTTCATTGCACTGAGTTATTCTGTTGAGTTAGGTTTCCACTGAGTTAAGAAAGCCAGGCCAAGGGTTCGCTTGGGGCCAGCAATGGTCTCCGAGTGCCAGTCCCGCCCAGGGTGTAGGCTCGGGGCGTGACATTAACGAAGAGTGCTAGAGCTTTTACAACATTAATTAATTGTCATTGGATTCAATGTTGTTATAATCTTTAAGAACATTTATAGAGAGTATCAATTGCCTTTGAAAATACATATTTCCTGACAATTAAGCTATTAATTGTTGTTAAAGATCATTTTTACTGTAGTGATAACTCTTTATTTTGATAACGTTTTCTATTTTTTTTTAATAAAGAAGTAACAACTTTCTTTTGGATTATTTCAATTATTTGTGAACTGAAAACTTGGATACAACCTGATAGACTATGTTTTTGAAAAATATACTTAGCAACATGCCATTTTCTTCTTGATTGCTAGGAAAGTAAGGTTGTTTTTATTATTATTTGTGGATATTTGTGAGTTCAAGTGCTCACAAAATTGTGTTGTGAGATTTTAATATGTTATGTGTCAAAATCTGGGTTTAGAATAGCCAATTGTGAATAGTTCCATTCAGATGTCACCTACTGCTTGGTTGATAATTGCATTAATTCTTTGTAACTTCATACTCTAACCATAAAAATAACTTTGGTTCAATTCAAAATAAGTTGGGGCCGGTGATATGAAACATAAACAATATAATGACTACTCTGAGACAATGATGAAAAACATTTATGATACTAACAATTTTAGGCTCATTTGGACATATACATGATACGTCGTACTTTAATAAAAGCAGATTGATGGAGGTTCATAAGAAAGGAGCTGAAGGTCTTCCATTTGAGTTTAGTTAATTATGGTCTTGTATGGACGTGATGTTCCACTTTACTTAGGAGTGTTGTTGTTCGAGGCTTTTTGGTCTATTCTTTATTGTCTTATATTGTTGTTTATAACTTTTTGGAATTTAGCAAATTTCATTACTTCTAACCAACTATTTCTATGTAGATTTCTTAGACTTCTTTCTTATACTTAAAATCTCTCTGACTCATAAAAAATATAGCACTATAAGATTTCGGAGGAATGCTTTGTCTTAAAATAAAATGTTCTTGATAATGTAGTGTATATATCGAAAATATGAATATTATCGAATGATCATATGTAAGCTTAATAAAATTGTCCAATCTCGTGCGAAGCACGAGTAATTTACCTTGTAATTGATATAGTGAGTTTACCATTTAATCCCTATTAACTATGAAGTGGGTGATTTAAAAATTTAAGATTTTCAAGAAATTCTATCCTTTTCAAAGTAATTAATTAAGGGTATAATGGGTAAACAAATTTTGTCCTTTCTTAATTTGTCAAAATGGACAAGTAAATGGGTTGACCCAAAATTATATTTGAAGGAACAAATAATTACTTGTGGCTATATATATATATATATATATATATATATATATATATATATATA